>OX377621.1:103935913-104228077 GCA_947397865.1 Polietes domitor | reverse complement strand
CGTATGATTCTATAGCTGAATCGATGAAAGGAATGAATGAGGGATGGTTGACGGATGAGTTAATGAATGGATGAATCGATGGACGGACGGAGGGATCTATAGATGGATGAATCGATAGATGGATGAATAGACTGAAAGAGGGATTGATGAATCGATGGGTAACTAAAGGGACGAATCGATGGATGGACGGATGGATCGATAGGACTGTAGGAGGAATGGACGGAGCGATGGATTCATGAACCGATAGACGAATGGATTAATGGATTGATAAATCAAGGAACAGATCGACGGATGAACGGATGGATCATTGGTGAGATAAAAGAACGGATTGAGGGTTGGACGGATGGATGGATATATAGATGAATCAACAGGTGGATTGGTATAAAGAAGAAGGAATGGATGATACGATAGATTAATGAAACAATCGTAAACGGACCAATGGATTCATGGATGACGGACCTTCTATCAATAGATGCTTGAATAGATGGAATCGGTGTATGAATCGACGGAGGGATATATTGGTAACTCGATCAATGGATAGACGGATAGTTTAAAGGATGGATGAATCGACGAACGAATCGTTGGATTGATCGATGTATGCATCGAAGGGCGGATGGATCGATATATGCATCGAAGGGCGGATAAATCGATGAATAAATGGACGGAGGGATGAACTGACAGACGGATGGATGATTGGTTTGCTTGATTGGTGGGTTAATGAATCGATGGATATAGAATTGGATTGGTGGATACAGGAATCGACGATTGAAACCATGGAATTGTGAATCCGACGGATCAATGGAGGAAGCAAGAAATTTGGCGATAAAAACTATTTATATTTTGGACTACAACAAAATATAACTGAAGTACATTCAAATAGTGAATATAAATCAGAAATTTCGTTTGGAAATACTCTCCAAACCCCAATATTTTAGAGGAACTTGCAGTCCTTGTAAGGGAAACTTGTATATCAATATCACCTATTTTCAATCTCAAACCTTCTACAATCATTTGAGATATTTGTCGAACACTTGATCCACTTAACTCATTTCGTTCATCAGCTTGCGTGCTTTCATCTTTTTGGTTAATGATGAGGTTTTGGGTTAATGAAACGATGGACATAGAATTGGATCGGTGGATACAAGAATCGAATCCATGATTTATGGATTTATGGACGTATGGATGTATGAATCGACGGATCTATGGCGGAATTGATGGATGATTGGACAGATAGGGTATGAAATAATGGATGTACAAAAGAATCGACAGACGAATGGAAGAATCTACGAATGTGTGAAGGGATCTGTGGATGTAGACTGAAAGAATGGGTTTTTAGTTTCATTTAATTTACCTGGCAAGCTGTAGACGTAATTGTTGACGAGGATGCCAATTTTCAAAGAGTCCCAAAGCCTCGAAAATCATTGGGAGTAGGAAGCCTAACAAATTCATGGTTACGTTAACGGCGTTTTTGCTTAACCAATTGTCATGCGAGGCCAATTCTTCAGACCTGGAACGAAACAGAGACACGGCAGTCATCATTATTTTGAGGAATCTGATTTTCTTTAATAATCGCCTTTTGTTAAACTCATTCACAATGTCTGGTTAACCAACAGTTATAGCTGTCAGTTTGTGTGTGGAGTTTGACTTCTATAACTGTTGGTTTTCTCTAACCAGACATTGTGAAATTGGGGGTTAGTCTCACTTGGGCAACATAATTACGACTGACTTCAATTGTAAATCTATGGAATGTTTTACTTACATATTGACCAAAGTAACAACGGTGAAGCCGGATGCTGCCAACAAAATAATAATCAAAATGTTCACTAATATACGCTGCATAATAATGCGCCAGCTGAAATGACAACAAATGTAGCATGAGAAGAGAATCCAAGGAAATCAGAACAGAAGCTGGGAGAAATTCAATAAAATAAACCAATTTCCGGTAAATGCATACACTCAAAAAAAAATAGTAATGATGAACTCAATGTTTTTAAATGTTATTTTTGTATGGTTCAGTGTTGTTGATTAACGTCTACGGAATAAGCAAGAAATTTGGCGATAAGTTCGGCCGGGACGAAAAAACTATTTGTATTTTGGACTGCAACACAATATTAATGAAGAACATTCAAATAGTGAATATAAATATAATCTTGCTTTGAAATACTCTCAAAACCGCAATATTTTAGAGAAAACGTTCAGTCCTTGTAAGGGAAACTTTACCCTGTAGACCAATATCGCCTATTTTCAATCTCAAACCATCTACAATCTTTCGACATATTTGTCGAAACTTTGAACATCTTAACTCATTTCGTTCGTATGCTAGAGTGCTTTTAATAGAAAGACGAACATTTTCAATTGTAATTTAAAAGTCATCACTTGAAATTCAACAAATTTCATTTGAAATTCAAAACTAGTCAATTGAAATTAAAAAAATATTCCATTTGAAATTCAAAAATTATTCCATTTGAAATTCAAAAATGTAAACAGAGCAAAATGTATATTAGGTGGAGTATCACCTTCTGGTACCCCCACATATAACTTGGCACAAGCTTTGGTTAAAATACATCTTCTTTAACTTTATTAGGATATTTATGATTTTGTCATTCCCTTCTTCCTACACAATTGTCCCTATCCTAAGTAAAATTAAATCTTGTATAACTTCTATACCGTTGTATTGATTGATTAAGTTATTTTGTTTTCACTGAACCAACACACAGGGGATGTCCCCTATAAATGCAGTGCATTGCGTTGGTGGAAGGAAGATCAGGTATTGGAAGGAGGAAAGAGGGAGTAGTGTCTGTTGACATCTGTTTTGAATCTCTGAATGTCGTAATTGGAGGGAAAGATATTTGCCGAAAGTCGATTCCACATACGGATAGTACGGGCGAAGAACGAATTTATTCTGTAATGTGCAGTGCGACCGGTTGTCCAATCGACAACAAATGGGTGAGCACCCGACCATATATGTGAGTTGTATTCCATCTTAGGTCTGATGTAGGTAGTAAAGATATTGAGAAGATCAGTGGGTGTGAAATATTTCTTACATCGTTTTAAAAAGCCTAAACATTTGAATGCTTCTTTCGACACATCAAATACATGTTTTGTCCAACGTACATCACGTTGTATTTCCATGCCAAGAACATCGAGAGTATCTGATATCTATACCGCTCATTAAAATCGACGACACCGTTGGATTAGTGAATCGCTTGTGAGACAACAAGGAGCACTGAGTCTTACGTGCATTAAAATCTACTCTACTCACTAAACCCCATTCAGAAATGGCCAGCAAATCCTGGCTAAGTGACTCATCCATCGATCGCCTTTTGTTTTCAATTTCTTGGCGACTAGGTCTATGATCGAATGAGTATGAATGACAGAGGTTGCTGTCATCCGCAAATGAGTATATTGGATTCGAAGTCCGATCCAAGAGGTCGTCGATGAAACAAAGAAAAAGGGAGGGGGAAAGGACAGAGCCCTGTGGCACTCCTGCGGTTAACCTATGCTCGTCGGATGAGAACCCATCTACAACAACACGTATAGTGCGATCTCTGAGGAAGCTCGATATAAATCGAGAGAAGTCACTACCAACACCAAAAGCGATAAGCTTTGATAAGAGTGCGCCGTGCCAAACTCTATCAAAGGCCTTGGAGATATCTAGAGCAACGACCTTACTTTCTCCAAGATGGTGGATGGATCGATTCCACTTTTCGGATAGCAGTGTCATCAGGTCTCCCGTAGATCGATTCCTACGGAAGCCATACTGTCGATCATTAAGTAAGTCATTGTTTTCTAAATTGTACCGAGTGATAAACGAAATTACAGAAAATTTACATCTTTATAATTATCTGCTATTATTATCAGTCCATTAAATCTGTTTTGTAAACTTGAGACTAATGTACATTTTGCTTAAAAAGTTTTGTTTACATTTTGGAATTTCAAATGGCAATTTTTGAATTTCAAATGGTGTCTTTTGAATTTCAAATAGAATTTTTGAATTTCAAATGGTATTATTGAATTTCAACTGATTTTTTTTTTAATTTTTGAATATTTGAATTTCAAATGGTGTCTTTTTAATTACAATTGAAAATGGTGTAGCTCTTTTGCTGTCCAGTATGACGGCACTAAATTTAAACTTTTTTTTGATTGTACACAATTCAAAATTTTATTCTCTGAACTGAAGTGAATAAACTCCGACGATATTTTCCATGCCAATTGTTTTTTTTTTGAGTGTACGACAACAAAGAAGCAAATAAAAGCAAAAATAAAATAAACCAAATAAAGCAAAATGTCTGTTGCCAACGTAAAGACTCACTTCCGTGTATCCTTCTTCTTTTCGGCTTCCTCGAGCAGGGCTTCCTTGAAGCCAACTACCACTGATGCAATTCGATTATGTGCAGTCTCCGCATGACCTGGCAACGTGCAACAACAGACAAGCCGGAAAGGATGAAAAGGAGAAAAGTAGTAAATTTTACATTGTTGCAAGATCTCAGCGCTGGGTGGGCGTTGCGCAGGAGCTAGCTGAGTTCACAGATACCTCATTCATACATACCAATCATAAAGTCCCATCCGGTGAAGATTTTCCATGAAAATGTGCACTCATCGTCTTTGGACGATAGTTTTGAATTGCGTGAATTCTCCGCCATCCTGGGTTTGGGGGGGTGAACACAAATAGAGAAGAAAATATCATTTTTAATTAACTTTGAACTTTGGAAAATAATGAAATTAAAGTTGTGCTGTGGTGATTGCCAGAATAATAATTCGTTCGCCAAATTAACTCAGGCAAACGGAGAGGCAGACAGAGATAACTTGGTCATTGTTAAATTCTATTGTTTGTTTGCCTTTTCGCAAATCGTCCTTTGTCAGTCAGTTTTGTTGTTCACGTACCTGGGCGGTTTACTTTTTATTATTTTGTTTGTCATTGTCATGCATTCGCCATTAATTAGAGATGGACAACTCCTATTATTGTCAATTAGAGATGTCAACTAATTGAATTACGATGACAACGTTGGGCTACACATCCTTCCTTCTCTCCTTACAATCCCCCCACGCACGCACACGCCAATGTACAGGCCCAACACGTACACTCATATGTGTGTCGGGGGAGATGGAATTGGAATTCCGCAACTAATCATAAGAGATTAGCTCAAGTTAAGGTTTGCTCTAGATTTAGTTACACACATTCCTTCCATTGGCTTTCTTCATAAGTTTTTGCTGAAGTTTGAGATATGGCCGCCACTGATGCCACACTAGCGGAGCTGTAAGGGCCGCAAGTGAAGCACAAGGACGGGGCAGGCTTTGGTCAGGCCCTTAGCCCTACAGCAGATTTGCGAAATCCTGCACAGAGGTTTAGGAGCAGTCGCCAAAAATTGAGAAAAATTAAATTGTTCACAACTCGAGAAAGAATTATTTTTTTCTAAAAGTACGTATAAAATATTTTATGCGAATAATAAATACACAAACGTTCGAAACGGTTGAAAAAAATTGACAAGGCCTTTTTAAAGAAAATTTATAGACAAGTGAAGGAGTTATGATGAAAGAAATTTAAAAAAATTTCCATTTTCCGCATTAGTGGTGGCTAGGGGTTGGATAGTGCACGACTTTTCAATTTCGATATGCTATAACCAGTAATTATGTGAGGCTCGGAAAAAAAATAATGAGCCGAAAAATGGGAAAATGGTGGAGTAAGAGGTGGGCAAAAAAGGGGTAAAAATACACAAAAAGCCCCAAAACTGCCTCGGAGTCGCCCCAGAGGTACTAAATATATGACCGATCACCATTAATTGAGAACTGTTATTTGCGAACAAGCTTTATATGGACTGACGGACAGACAGAACCGATCGGTATACTTATAGGTGGGTACAGCTCGATTAGTTTTTGGTGTTGCAAACATTTGACTCGAAACTAACTTATAATTCCCTAGTGTAGGGTATAATTAAATAATATAATAATATAAATTATTCAGGATTTTTTTTTAATTATTTTGTAAAAACACGAATTTTCATGAACATTTTGCACAATAAAAGTGCAAAACTTTTGAATAGGATCTTAAATAAAAAACCTTACGATGGACGACAGACAATACAGTAACAAATAAATTAAAAATCGGTTCAGAAGATTCAAAGATATTATGCACACCATTTTGAACAAATGACGTTTCTAGGAAAGCGTCAAAGAAACAAGTGAAATTACATTAAATTCGTCGGGGACAAATCTTATATACCCTCCACCACGGAGTGCATTCCACAGTATTACCGACGGATTAGAGGCTACAGAAGTGCACTACCATATTAGAAATATTGTGATGTGATTATTATATATAAATATAAAATTTGTAGTGTAATCGAAAAGTACACATTAGCCAGCCCTAAATATTAATAGGTTGGAACAATTTCCCTCAATTCAGATTTTCCCATTTGCAATTTCTTGATTCCAGCTACTGCCCAAATGTCTGTACCATTTTGATAGGAAAAGTTCTTATATTGAAGGACCAATATGTTTCAGAATATACACACCTAATTTCATGATTTTAGCCACAGCCGTTTTCTTGGTACCAGTTTCACTCATTTTTACATTTGGACACTAAAAGAGCGAATTTAGAAAAAATCGTACCTCTTACTTTCCGCGCCTACGCAGTCAGACGAGTGCAAATACTGAATATCATGATTCTAGATACAGCCGTCCAGTCCACGGATTTAAGTAAGAAAAATATTACGATTTTTTGTATGAAAAAAAAATTTGTAAAAAATGAGTTTTTTCTTAAAAATAAGTTAATGTGTTTACTAAAATTTATGCCGAGTTCTTCATACATTTAAGTAATAATGAACTTTTAAAAACCACTTCAATTTGTTTAGAAAATTCTTGAATATTAATCTAAGAAGCCATTTTCATTCGTTTGCCGAGACTTATATCTTAAATACTTCAAATATTATTCTAAAAAACCACTGCGAAGTCGACTATTTTAGCTTCGCAGCAATCATGGAATAATAGCTAAACCATTTATGGAGAGTTATCAGGAATTTTTTGAGAAATATTTCATGTTGCCAATTTTTGTATCAGTTTTTCATACTCTGAAGCAAAATCGTTGTTTGAATTATTTTTAGATAAGTTGAACTTATTTTAAGTTCATTTTATTCTTGTATCAGGTAAAATTTTCCTCAGTTTAAGTAAAAATTTACTCGTTTTGAGGAAAAAATCAGCAACATTGTCCTCAGTATAAGAAAATATTTACTTGATTTGAGTAAAAATTCACTTAGTTATAGGAAAATTTCAGCAAAGTTCTACTTAGATTTGGTAAAAATTTACTTGGTTTTAGGAAAAATTTACTTAGTTTTAGGAAAATTTTACTAGAATTTAGTAAAAATGTACATGGTTTTAGGGAAAAATTAATTAGATTTAGAAAATTTTCAAGTTTCATTCAAGTTGAAAGCATGTACTATTTGCAAGGAAATGTTTGAACTTTATATGAGCGTTAGTGGTATACGAAGTTCAATTTTTCAAAATTTTAGTTCATTTTAACTCGTTATATGGTTCACTTTTTTCTGAGTGTACGAACTTTGAAAAATCCCTCTATTTTACGTATCTAAGCAATTAAAGGTATGTATATTCCAAATTGCATGCTTCTAGCTGTTATCGTTTCATTGGTACAATTTTTATCCCTTTTTGTCCCATTTCGCCCGCTGTATTTACTTTTTGGTACTTTTACGCTTCCAGAACAACAGATTTCAATTTTATATAAAGCAGAAATTTAAAAAATGCTTAAATAGTCCAAAAGATATTTCCCTCTGGGCCGATTTCGACAGCTTTAAATCCTAACCTATCTTCACCCATAATACACATTTAGGGAAAATTTTAACCTCATTTTGATCGGTTTTAGCGCGATTTCAACAGACAGACGGGCGGAGATCGTCTTAGCATTTTACCACGACCCAGAATATATATATTATGGGGTCTCCGATGAATATTTTAGGAGGAGGTTATAAAAAGAACTACGTGAAAGCAAAATTCGCAGCATGTTTAGTATAGAAATATTTTAGACCGACACATTTTGTGTGGAGCCACGAAAACTAAAAAGTTAACCCCTGAAATATGATGTTTCTGATTATTCCTATAATATCGTGATTCTATCAGCATTCGCTTGCAAGTAAAGCCGTTTTCAAACTACCTCTAATTATGGGGTCTGTACTCAATATTGAATTCGTTATGATATATTGTTTGGTTAAAAGAGATTTACGCCAAACGATGAAATTTATTGGGAAAGTAGTGTGCGAAAAAAGAACTAATAGGGAATTTCGAAGAGAAAGAGTATTTCCATATTCACCATCGGTTACTTATTCCATTACCCGCACATATCTAAACAGCGATTAATACTATCTGCGCCCGTTGTTTTCAAAATTCTTAAACAATTGAATATTTTTAGCACATAATAAATTAACCTAAATGTGATACTGAACAAGAAAACTCTGCCGTGATCCCATTCATATGGGAATTAGTGAATTATTACAATTTTGACCGGAGGACTAAGTTGTGCGTGCCTTATTTGACCTGTTTATTCTGAATTTCAATTTCAATCAATGCTTGCACAAATCATTGTGGCCTTTTAACGTAACGAATGAAACGGAAAGTAACCTCAAAAAGGTTAACAAAAGAATTCAAATCACAAAGGAACAATAGAACCGTGAACCGGGGGCACTGATGGTGGCATACACAAATAATTGTACTTTTCGCTAAACACTTCTAATGGCATTACGGTTTGATTTGCGTTTTCTCTCTCCCTCTTCGAAGTTTCGCGACTTGCTTTGATTTGTGTAAAAGTACGTGGCGCACAATATTATTTTTTGCCTTTGAACTTCCTCTTCTTCGTCTTTTTGAGGTGGTGTCAATCGAACAGAATGCGGCCCAACGAAACTCAGTAATAGCACTGCCATATCCGCCTCCCATTGAAGCTTTGGCATATACCAACACTTAAGTATTATTTGTTACCATAAATCGTTGTAATATCAGCGAACCAGCCACAGCCACTGCCATTACCACCTCCCCGTCCACCCCACTGACACCAACACGACACTGCCACCAAATAATCACTCCCTGGATTATCATTATCCAAACAACGTTGGGCTTCTTCTGCCCCATGCCACTGCAACATTTTCACATCGCAAACTAACTGACAATCTAACAAGTTCGGAAAACTGTCGATGAATCTTATTGATGTACGTGCTTAGCATAATGACATGATTTCTGCTGCCACTGCCACCATCCTCCATTTCTATTTCCCGTTTTTGCATCACACTATAATGGGACAGTGGTGACGAAGGAACTAAGTTGCATTTTAGGAAACATGGAGAGAATAAATGCGAACTGAAATAAATTAAAACAAGTAAGGAAAGGCTAAAGTCGGGCGGGCCGACTATATAATACCCTACACCACTCCTCGCTTTTTATGTAGTTCATATAAATTATACAGTTACTATAAATTCATCTTTAGTCACATTTAACGAATATGGTTAACAATATGGTAATTGATCCAATTATCCGACAGACAAATACAAATTATACAGTAGTAATAGGATGTATCGGACCGACATTTCAAAAGGGAGCCTATAACAACATTTTGGGCCTGGTTCAAAACATTCACGGTAGGTATTCCTAGTTTAAAAATATCATGATCTGCTATATTTGATGAAGATCCGATGTAAGATGTAGTTTCTGGAGCTGTAATATAGCAGAATGGGGCCCCATTTTGGGTTATACCAAAGTATGGACATCTCCCAAACATGTAAGGACAGGCTAAAGATGGACGGACTTTCTATCTCATTACAATTCAACTCGGTAAAAAAGTGAAATCGGGAAGTATTTTTGCATCCTGTAAATGTATGTGTTTGACAAAAAATGTTAAATTGGAAAGGACATTTGTATGGGGGTATATTAAAACCTGGAACGATGTGACCCGCTTTCACCATGTATGTTTATTTGTGAAATATAATATGTAAAGTTTGGCCAAAATCGGTTAAACATTCGGGAGCAACATTTGTATGAAGGCTATATCTAAATCAGAACCGATCTTACCCAATTTCACCGCAGGTTTTTTTAGTCCGATTATAAAATGTTGTGGCAATTTTAAAGAAAATCAGGTACAATATGTGGTTTCTAAAGCGGAAAAAGTGAAATAGGGAGCGACATTTGTATGGGGGCTATATCTAAATCTGAACCGATCTTACCCAATTTCTGCATAGGTGTTTCTAGTTGGATTATAAGATGTTGTGCCAAATTTAAAGAAAATCGGGTACAATTTGTGGTTTCTAGAGCGGAAAATGTCAAATCGGGAGCGACATTTGTATGGGGGCTATATCTAAATCTGAACCGATCTTACCCACTTTCATCATAGGTGTTTCTAGTTGCATTATAAACTGTTGTGCCAATTTTAAAGAAAATCGGGTACAATATGTGGTTTCTAAAGCGGAAAAACTGAAATAGGGAGCGACATTTGTATGGGGACTATATCTAAATCTGAACCGATCTTACCAAATTTCTGCATAGGTGGTTCTAGTTCGATTATAAGATGTTGTACCAAATTTAAAGAAAATCGGGTACAATATGTGGTTTCTAGAGCGGAAAATGTCAAATAGGGAGCGACAATTGTATGGGGGCTATATCTAAATCTGAATCAATCTTACCCAATTTCTGCATAGGTGTTTCTAGTTGGATTATAAGATGTTGTGCCAATTTTAAAGAAAATCGGGTACAATATGTGGTTTCTAAAGCGGAAAAACTGAAATAGGGGGCGACATTTGTATGGGAACTATATCTAAATCTGAACCTATCTACCAAATTTCTGCATAGGTGTTTCTAGTTTGATTATAAGGTGTTAAGCCGAATTTGAAGGAAATCGGGTACTATATGTGCTTTATAGGGCGGAAAAAGTCAAATCGGGAGCGACATTTGTATGGGGGCTATATCTAAATCTGAACCGATTTCCTCAAAATTCAATACCGATGGTCCTTGGCCAGAAAAAATAACTTCTGCCAAGTTTCATGACAATCGGACAACAATTGCGACCTGTAGAGTGCGAACAAGCTTAGATGGACAGCAGACGGACGGACAGACAGACATCGTTAAATGGACTCAGCTGGTGATTCTAAGCCGATCGGTATACTTAAAGGTGGGTCTAGCTCTATTATTTCTTGGTGTTACAAACATTTGGCGCGAAACTAACTTATAATACCCTAGTCCACGAAGTGGTGTAGGGTATAACAAGTAAGGAAGGCAAAAGTCGGGCGTGGCCGACTATATGATACCCTACACTTAGTCATTATACCCTGTGATGTAGGATAAAAAAGGTCGTTACATTTGCACCTGGTCATTTACGATACAGCTATAAGAAGAGAATATACTACAAATTTAATACTTCTATCTGTATTTGTAAAAAAAATAACTCAAACTTTGAATGAGAGCTATATACATATCTGAACCGATCTGACCAATTTTTAGCATATGTTTTCTAGTTGAAATATAAGACGCTTTCCCAAATTTGATGGAAATCTGTTAAATATGTGGTTTCTGGAGCGGAAATAATCAAATCGTGGGAGTCATTTATATGGTAGCTATCTATAAATCTGAACCGCTGTGACCCACTTTCGCCATGTATGTTTCCATTTGAAATGTTAGCTAATGTGTCGAAATAATCAATTCGGTGGCGTAATTTGTATTGGAGCTATATATATATATATATCTGAACCGATTTGGCCCATTTTCACCAGAGCTGTTTCTAGTTGAAATACAAGTTGTTTTGCATTTGAAGAAAATCTGTTAAAATATGTGGCTTCTAGAGCGGAAAGAGTCAAATCGGAAGAGTGATTTGTATGGAAGCTATATATAAATCTGAACCTATTTTTACCAGAGCTGTTTTTAGTTCAAATATATGGTGATGTGCCAAATTGGAAAAAAAATTGAAATATGTGGTATCTAGAGCGGAAAGAATAAAATCAGGAACAAAATTTGTATGGGAACTATGTCTAAATCTGAACCGATTTTCTTCAAATTAAATAGCGTTCGTCCTTATTCCATAAAACTTCGTTGTGCAAAGTTTCATTTAATTCTAACAACAATTGCGACCTGGACTTTGACTACAAGAATAGAGGACAGACGGGCATTGCTAAATCGACTCAGAAAGTAATTCTAAGCCGATCTGTATAAAAAGCGATGGGTCTAACTCGTTTCCTTTTGGGTGTTACAAACAAATGCACAAAGACATACTACTCCCGTGGAGTGTATACAAATAAACATGGAAATCCAGTTACACATATTTCATGATTCATTAACCAAATACAAAGAGGGCATTTCTGAAAATTCACAATTTGGCATTGAACTAAGACGTGCGATTTATATTAGCCCAAATAGTAATGACAGCGCCACACTATCCGATGCACTAAGTATTTAATCAAGAGTTGGAATGCAATGCAAAAAGAATGTGAATGCTTTACATTGCGAGAATAAGATGCTTACGGAACACACGGCTTATGAGCGATAGAACTATATTGATTTTCTTCTTGGACGCTCTCGGTGGAACCGGAAAATCTTTTATTGATCGTTCCAATTTTGGCAAAAATTCGCTCGCAAAATTAATGTGATGCTTTCTTCATGGAATTCCAGCTGCGTTCTTTGAAGACTGTCGAAATACACTCAGGTTGCGATGAAAATGGAAATTAACGAAACTCCATCGTGCACTGCAATGTTTCAAAGATCTGAGATGACCAAAATTTTGATCGGTCCGGAGGATTATAATATGGCGCACTGTTGGTTCAATGATTCTACTGGAAAGTAATTTTCGATTTATATTACTGGCCTGTCCACTGCAATCTCCAGCTGACGCACAGAATCATGTGTTGTGGAACGGCCAATCTGGAGTATTTTCAAAACAATTGGTGGACATTCGCTATAGGAAAAATGGTGTTGATATTTAGATTATTTTAGTTGGTACTTGCGCAGACTATCGCCTTAGAATCTTCAGTTAATATCAGATTATTTTTTGCAATGATGGTTATAATTGAATGACGACTTCCCACAAATGATTGTCATTATTAATATTAACAATTAAAAAGGAGTTAAGTTCGGCCGGCCGAATCTTATAAACTCTCCATCGCGGAGTACATTCAACAGTATTATCATCAGATTAGACGCTACATAGTGAATATTAGGCAGCAATCTAAAAAAATATGTCTTAAATATTATTAGGTAGATGCAATTTCCCTTAAGCCCAATTTTCCCAATTTGCAATTTGTACCATTTTGATAGGAAAAGTTCTACAGCCGTTTTATTGTTCCCAAATTTAATCCCATTTAGATCCTGATGGTACGAATATCGAAAGATTTTTTTTGCGTCTACGTAATCAGAGAAGTGAACACAGCGAATTTCCTTATTAAAGCTGCAGCCGTTTGGGTGGTACCATTTTTATCCCCATTCGCCCCATTTTCCGTCTAAAAGTACAAATTTCATGATTTCAACTTCAGCGGTTTGATCGGTACCATTTTTATCCATATTTTCCAATTGTATCCGTTAAAAGTGTGAATTATCAAAAATCGTTCTACTTTCGGTATCTACGCAATTAGAGGGATATACATTCCAAATTTCATGTTTCTAGTTGTTGTCGTATCATTGGTACCAGAGATCCCAGATAGATGGACATGGAACGATTTCGCCCACTTTCAATCCCAACCGACCTGCGACCATTTCGTTCGGCGACTAGCGGGTTTTGAACAGACAGACATGGCTAGATCGTCTTAGAATTTTACCACGACCCAGAATATATGTATATCAAGCGTTTCGAATTGCAGAATGACGAATCTGTAAAATTATATTCAAAACACTTGCTTGAAAGTGTCAATTGCAAAATCGCCGTTGAAATGTCGAGCTTTTGCATTATATTCCCCACCGAATTTTCCAGTTCACCGTATGAAAAATCAAACTAAAAGGTGTTCCTAAACAAAATCAAAATCCACTTAAGCGAACATGCAGGAACTTCAATTGATCATTAAAATGAATATATGTCAGCAAACGTTAATCGATAAAATAATCACTGAGAACAAAATTTTTCACATTCCAGGTTTGTATAAACATTTGAAATAGCATTTTTAAACATTTACACGACGATCACAAACAAAATAATGGAAATATGGATAAGAAAAAATTTTTCGGGTAAGCTAGTATGAAATAAATAAAGATGGAAAAATGTAAAAATGGAATTTTTATTTGTATTGTGTGGGTGGATGGTTGGTAGTGAACTACAAGACTGGCCACTGTGCACAAATATATCGAAACATTGGGTACAAATAGGAAGGAATAGCTTTAGTTAAGAAGGTACTTCGAAACGTCTTTTTTGTTTGTTTTGTCTTTTTATGGAATTAATGTAGAATTAAATAAAGATGATCGTCAGGGACGATCGAAATATCGGAAAATAATAAATAAAGAAATTAAAAAAAACTACACATCAGTCAACTTTTAGCTGCAACAATAAAGGTCTCACTTTGCCTTTTTGCTAATTTTGGGTTCTGCTGAAGACTTCAGCACAACCTTTGGTCTTAAACCAAAATAAATGACAACACATACAACATAACAGACCAACTATACATACAAACAACAACAATACACACGAGGTACAGTGAAGACAACAACCTTTGCATTGTTGCGAGCGATGCGAGCACATGCATAACATTGAATTGGCAAAGTGAGATTTTTAGTGTGTCGACTTAGTTCGGTGGAATATTTTGTTTATCAGCGCTTCTCATTTGTCATATGCGACCGCTGGTACTAATATGAACCCTGATTTAAGTCAAAGACATACATTCGTTGCGAAAGTTCTGACGAGATGGGGTAGCGCCCATCGAAACTGCGCAGTCAACTTTTAGCTGCAACAATAAAGTTCTAATTTTGGGTTCTGCTAATTTTGGGTTCTGCTGAAGACTTCAGCACAACCTTTGGTCTTAAACCAAAATAAATGACAACACAAAAAATATTTTAAACTATACTTATAAGTCAATATATTTATACTATATATACCGCAATTATACTTCAAGTCATTCAAAAAATAAATGTAAGGCAGCAATCTTCAAAAAAAAACTTAAATACAGTCTTTTGGTTGGTAGTATTTTTAATCCCAAAAGTACGAATTTTGAAAATCCATTATCTCTGACGTATACACTGAGAGATAACCTTAATTCATGATTATACCCAATTTTGTCGTAAGAGTAAAAATATACGAATTTGGAAAAACCTTTTTATTTTTCGTGTCTACGAAGTCAGAGGAATGTATACTTTGGTCATTTGGTTGGTACAATTTTTATCCCCTTTCAAAAATCCCTTTATTTTACGTGTCTACACAATCAGAGGAATGTATACGCCGAGTTTCATTATTCTAGGTACAGCCGTTTAGTTGGTACCATTTTTATCCCTATATTACTATTTAACCCCTTAAAAGTACGAATTAAAAAAATATATTATATTATGTATCTACTCGATTAGAGAATACCTAATTTCGTGTTTCTAGCTGTTGTCGTTTGATAGGTACCCTTTTTGTCCCATTTCAATTGTCAATTTTTGTTGAAATTGCAATGAATATAACTCTGCAAATAACTTTTAAGATTTTTTCCTAAGACACATATAATATATTTGTTAAAGAAGAATCTTTCCTGAGATTTTCTGAAAAAAAAAAAAAAATAAACAAAGTAATGTGGCATGGAATGACTCATTTACATTTCGTTTGGAATCACTGTGCAATGCCACTCACAAAATGTGGTAGCTCTTAGATTGTAATATTCAATGGTTTTGGCGTTGTTACTGCTTGTCGAGGGGAATGATGGAAAAAGCCCCTTGAGAAAATTTTATTTATTGGCAGATTTTCCAACGTTTACGCCGCTCTACCAATGGTGGCGTTTATTTCTCGCTTTCATTGTGCCACTTCTAGTGGCATTCTAGACACACACACGCACATACAAATACGAGTATTTTTGTCCACAAGAGTGAACAATATTTTCAATATCGGTAGTTACTTATTTCCTTATAAATTAACACAAATATCCTAGCGTTCCCAAATACAATTTTGTCCTCCGTGGTCTGTATGTCGTCGTACCTTCGGAATATCGGCATGTTAAGAAACGGCTGCCACCCACATCCTTCCCCCACTGTTGCATTACTTTTGCCTGCGGCTTTCGGCTTCCTCAGCCATGGGCCTTCATAAACGTGAAATATGTTGTAATATATGTTCAGTTTATCGTCATAAAGGAAAATACGTTTTCGTCTTTTCCTGTATCCTGGCTATTATTTCACTTTTTTCTTATCCCCAAAATATGTTTGTGTTATGCGGGATGAGGGGGGGGGGGATTGTGTATGTGTGTGGCAATGGGATTTTGGCGCAAGTACCATGTTTATAGACAGGAAATGAGCCTAATCCGGTAAAAAGTAAAGTAATTTCTTGTGTTTGAATATAATTTTTTTGAAAAATACAGCAATGGGCACTGAATGAGCAAAGAGGAAATTGAAATTAACACAATGCCTTTGAAATGGTAGTTACCGCCGGAAAGATATTCGACGACACACAAACGAAATTATAAATTTGTTGTACGCTACGTAGGGTCGACGCACGGTTGCCTCAAATACATATAGGTACCTACAACTGCTAAATTAAATTTTGGAATGTATGAAGGAGTTGTATAGGAAGATATAGACTTTGTGGTTTTTGAACGGCAACACCGACAATCTGAGTATCCTTTTGACAAACCCGTGTATAATTCACAACAGCATCTAAAGAAATATGAATCAAATTAATTATTCAAAAATTCTTATTTCACTTACTTTGAACTAAATAAATTAATCAATTTTGCAGGAAGTTATTATCAATTTGTTCGATGGTCCATTTACAAATGTCTGCTACTTTCGTGTACACAACTGTAGCTTCCTTGGTTTTCTCTTAAGGTTTTTACGCAATACGCACAAGTATTGATAAATATTTAATTTTGCTTTAGACACTCGTATTAGAATTAATCAATTCGTTACTTTAGGGCATATGGATATGCGTGTAATCTAATTTTAGCTCGAAGATATTTTTAAACGCTTTTTCCATTTTCTTTGAAGATTTCGACTATAAGAAATGCTTACAAGCTAGAAAGTAATTGACGATATCAGCAGCACGAAAAAAGTAAAAATAATTATATCCCTTAGCATCCTCTTAATGTACAGGCGGAAGTGGCGAGCATAACGTATTCGTGCCGTATTTATGAAATTGACTAAGTACACATGTATATTAAGATGTTAAAATTGTGAAATACAATTGATAGAAATTTAAGAAATGAAAAGTTTAAGAACAAACATGATGTGTGGTCTATTAAAACTCAATTTAAACAAAAAATAAAATAAACAAGTAAGAAAACGTCAGCCGGATAAACCGACTTATATATCTATCTCTCTCAGAGAACATGTGTATGGAAGGATTTAAATTTTTGATCAGCGCTGGAGTATATTTGCGGGAGGTACTAGAAGTTTGTACAAATTGGAGCTAGTTTCCACATATTTTAATAATTGCAAAGCCATGATCAAATATGAAATCATAATGGATTTCAGGCACTGGCAAATGAGTTATAAAGCATTTAATTTTACCTAGGATAGAGACAATTGTGTGCGAGGTACAAGAAGGGGCGTGACTAAAGCGTAAATATTTTTTATGTTTAAAGTGATTATTAAAACATTTTCAAATAGCAAATGATTTTAACTACCCGTATGGATGTTATATTGGTTTTATGGTAGCCAAAGTTTATGCCACTTTGTGTGGGAGGTACCAGAAGAGGTGCGGCAATATAGCCCATGTTCCATGCGAATGTAACCTGTATAAAAGCATTGCGAAATGTCAAATTTCACAGTATTCCGATCATTTGTATAGAAGTTGCAACAGCTTTAATTTAGTGTGATTTGTGTGGGACGTACTGGAAGGGGCATGTTTTGCACACTTAAAGTGATTATATCAAATAGCTTATAGCCAAATTAGCTGATAGCCAAAATAGCTGATAGCCAAAATATAGCTGATTCCGAATATCCGTGTGGAAGTCACATTGGTTTTAATTTAACATAGAAATATGGGTCATTTGTGTGGGAGGTACCAGAAGAGGCGTGGCAATTTCGCCCACCTTCGAACTAAAACTAAGTTTGGGAAAAATATTACGATGCGCAAAGTTTGGATCGATTCCTTAACTTCTTTCGAGAGTTATCGTGTACACCAGCCAGCCAGACGGATGGACGGACATGGCTCAAACAGCTTAAAAAGTTGTGAAACGGATTTTGTCCAAACATACTTGTTGTCTTAAGTCACTACTTGAATCCGGTACTACTCTGTATATATATATATATATATATATATATATATGAGGGTATAAAAAAGATTTTTTGTGAAACTTCGACATTTATCTGTAGATTAGATCGAAGTAAGCATAAACATTTGTTAATATGCTAATGCTAAATAAAATAACCCCTAATATGTTAGAGTATTTAAGCATGTTTTTTCAATATGTCTGCTTGTATTTACTTGATATTAGGTATTAGCATTTCCCCTATAAAAAAACGTGCACCATAACGTGATTCTGATACGTAAGGGGTGAAATAGGGCAAAAAGGGATAAAAAGGTACCTATCAAACGACAACAGCTAGAAACACGTACACGGAAATCCCTCTAATTGCGTAGACATGTATAATTAAGAGATTTTCATTTAAAGGGGGTAAATGGGAAAAGGGGATAAAAATGGTACAAACCAAATGGTCGCAGCGAGAATCATGAAATTCGATCTATACATTCCTCTGACTGCACGTCTGTGCAGATTTTTAGTTTTACGCCAAAAATTGGTAGAAGTTAGTTTATCTTGGATTTTAAAATTTTGTATACCCTCCACCTCCAGGATGGGGGTATACTAGCTTTGTCATTCCGTTTGTAACACCTTGAAATATCGACCTGAGACCCTATAAAGTATATATATTCTTGATCGTCATAAAATTCTAAGACGATCTAGCCATGTCCGTCTGTTGAAAACACGCTAGCATCTAAACGAAAGGAGCTAGAATGTTCAAATTTTCCATAAATGCGTCTTATAATCGTAGATCGGTTGGGATTGAATGGGGCAAAATCGGCCCAAAGGAAAAAAATTTCCCTTACAAGGACTAAAAATACCCATAATAATCCCTAATATTTTAGTGTATTTAATCATGTTTTATGAATATGTCTGTTTATATTTGTTTGATATTTTGTATGCGCATTCCCCTTATAGCAAAAACGTGCAAAGTGATTCTGATTTGTGGGGGGTGAAATGGGGCAAAAAAGGGATAAAAATGGTACATATTAAACGACAACAGCTAGAAACACGAAATTCTGTGTGTACATTCCTCTAATTGAGTTGATACGTAATAAAAAGTATTTTTTCCAAATTCGTACTTTTAAGGGGTAAATGGGGATAGAGGGATAAAAATGGTACCAACCAAACGGCTGTACCTAGAATAATGAAATTCGGTGCATACATTCCTCTGATTGCGTAGACAAGTAAAATACACGGATTTTTCAAAATTCGTACTTTTTGGGGTTAAAATGAAAAAAGGGGATAAAAATAGTACCAATCAAATGATCGCGGCTAGAGTCATGAAATTCGGAGTATATAAACTGATTTTTCGAAATTCGTACTTTTTGGGGTCAAAATAGAAAAAGGGGATCAAAATAGTACCAACCATATGACCGCAGCTAGAGTCATGAAATTCGGAGTATACATTCCTTTGACTACGTAGACATGAAAAATAAAAGGTTTTTTTTTCAAATTCGTACTTTCAAGGGATACAATGGGTACGAAGGGATAAAAATGGTACCAACCAAAAAAATGGTACTCCTAGAATAATAAAATTCGGTGTATACATTCCTCTGATTGCGTAGACACTTAAAATAAACAGATTTTTCGAAATTCATACTTTTTGAGGTTAAAATGAAAAAAGGAGATAAAAATAGTACCAATCAAATGACAGCAGCTGGAATCATGAAATTCGGAGTATACATTCCTCTGACTGCGTAGACACGGAAAATAGACGAATTTTTGGAAATTCGTACTCTTGAGGGTTAAAATGAAAGACAGACTAGATCGTTTTAGAATTTGAAGCCGATTTACCCGGGCCAGGAATTGATTTTAGACCCATGGTTTCTTCGACGCCAGACGCTTTGTTCATTTTTTCTCCCATATAAATCGACCCCCCTATAAAACGTATTGGTAGCCTTGCCTTATAAGAGTGATTTGAAATCAAAAAATATATTTATTAATAAAATTATTTTTCAATATTTTTATTTGTTTTTACTTGTTTTATATTTGTATGTACAAATATTTTTTGACTATTGTTTCTATGTTAATACGTTAATGAGAGTTTAACGAAAACAAGATTTTAGTTAAAAATTAATAAAACCTATCCATACAAAATATTATTGGTATATTCTGAAGATGTTATATATAGCCTTCCGACAAAATTATTGTAAACTAGTGCGATTCTAAGACAGTACAAATTATATCTCAAAATATCTTTGAAGTGGTAAAAGCAATCCCAACGAAAAGTAAATTTGAAAAGGAGAAAGTTGCAGTTGGTAAATCGGTTTATGTTAAACGGGTTTCAAATTGTTAATGAAAAATTATTATATTATGGAACGCACTATATATGATGTGGAAATGAGTGAAGTTTAAAATTTCAGAGTGGATGACAATTGCTTCAGAAATTATAATTGGTGCTCAAGACGATTTTCTATTTCTGCAAGGCAAAGTTGTTGTTTTTACGGTATTCACACCAGAAAAAGTAGATGTAGCAATAAAAGTAAATTGTATAGGTGTTATACACATTTTTACTAATAAATTTAAAAAATATGCATACTATATAAAGTAATGTATGTATTAAAAAATTACTTTATACTACCTCACAATATAAATTTAGGTTTTCGAAGGCACAGGAAAGGGAACTGATAATTAACGATTTACTAACAATTAATAATACAACACTCGAGTATATAATATCGTTCTCCTTCGCGTTCACTCTCTCCGTTAAAATTAGAAATAGACTATGTTATGAGTCTATAAATTGGTTGTCTGCTTTAAAAGTTCTTATATTTCAAAATATATATTTCATTTTTATACTCTACATCACTTTGTGGAATAGGATATTATAAGTTTGTTTTACGCCAAATGTTTGCAACACCGAAATATAGGGTGATTTTTTACCTATTATTTTTTTGGCAACACTGGTTTAAACAGCTGACGCACGTTTGGTGTTTTGTTTCCCTGTCAAACATCTTCAGTTTGGTCTATAATTTAACCATGAATCGTCTTACAAACGAACAACGCTTGAATTTTATTATCAAAATGCGTGCTCTGTTAAGAAAGTTCATCGCGCGCTTCCATTTAATGGTCAGTTTAATCGACCCACTGAAGCGGCTATTCGGGCTATTGTGACTAAATTTCGCACCAAATTTGCATTGTTGGACATTAAACCACCAACACGCTTACGTAGAGTGCGAACTGAAGAAAATATCGCAGCTGTATCGGCCAGTGTTAATGATGACCATCAATTATCGGTCAAGGTCAACATTTGCATGAAATAATCTTCAAACATTAAATTATATGGACCGTACCATCGATTCAAATAAAGATTTCATACATTTTTCTGAATTTTATGTGTTCCTTTTTTGAAAAACTTTCCTATAGCTTTTAAAAAATCAGCCTTTATATTAATTTACTTTATTAAAGTTCGAATGTCCCGGGAAATCAAAAAAATAGTTCCCGTGTCCCGGGAAATAAAAAGTACGGGAAAATGCAGACTCTAGTATCAACTTTGAAGCATCGTAAAACTTAAACCTCGTAGTACTTTGACCTAAGATAAACACCATATAAATCGCAAGAATGAATTTATATATGTGCCAAATTTTATCAAAATAGAAGCTGATAATTTTTTAAAACCATAATTTTTGGGTCGTTTTTTGATGGAATTACCCAATAAATGTTAATTTACGTCTCCTTTTTAAAATTACCGTTGCATTGGTGGTATACATACTCAGAATGGGATCGCTGGTAGTTTCTGAGGCATCAGCAAATGAATGAAGTAAATTTATTAATTTGTCTTTTTTCTTTTCACTATGAAATATATTGAATCAATGCACTTTTTTAAGTAAGAAATGATTAGAAGTCATTTGTTTGTGCTAATTCGATTGAAAAATGTCCACTTGCATCTTGCTGCCTTGTAATTTCCATCATTTCCTGTATCCTGAATAAGTATTTCCTATATTTTAGCCATATTTCGAGGACATCTACAAATTTTTATAAATTCTATTTCGTCGGCATTAAACATTGGTGGTATAGATTTCACCAATTAAAAACATGTGTCATTAAGATAATTTGTGATATTTAAATGAATGGAGGTAGTAACGTTAGTCGGTGTATGTTCCTCAGGACCCATTTACCCCACCACGTCATTCCTGTCATTCGTTTTCCCTCCCTAAGTTCAATGGGAAACAAGTCACGTGTCTATATGTACTTACTTTTTTAAAGTTGCCACAAAACTGTAGATGTAAACAACTACAGCTGTTAGGAAGTAAGCCAATGGCAGCAAGTAACCATGGTTGGCAGCACCCTTATTGCTGGAGTAGTAGCTGCAATAAATCAAAGAAATGATTTCAATTTGTCATATATGTTATTACAGCTAATATTAAAATATTTCTGTATTCTTGTAATATTTCAAAAATTGTTCCAATATTATTGCAAGTATGGCTTTAGAATTAAATATGCCGATATATACACCATGGCCTTAGTGACGGATGATAATGAGTTAACAGTGTCGTGTCAAGTAGATACAGAACTCATAAATGTCTGCCACGTTGTAACTGTAAATGTGAATGCTTCGTCCATTGCAATAATTGTTTTTCGATTTTTCCTATATTTTTTTTCGAAAATGAGGGAACTAGACTCTTCTTGTTTTCACCTGGTAGGCAAATGTTACCATTTGCCTACAGTTGACGAAAATATCCACTCTGTCATTGATTGCAGAGCTCTGCTAATTACTTTACATGGATCTTTCAGTAAATTAACAGCGGCCAGTTGAATTAGTGGTGTGAGTCTATTATATTTAATTTCGAAATTTATTTTCACTGACCTACATATGCTCACGACAGGGGATATACAACCGAAGGCGAATTGTCTGGCTCTAGCCCATTAAATAATTAGGAGCGATATTGGATTTCCAACAGTTTGCTTCCACTGAAAAGTGTTCCATATGAATGTCTTGATTTAAGTCAGTACAATCAAAATTGTCAAAAGTGATAATATATTTTATTTTTAACAATTAACTTTTTTATCATGAGAAGAGATGAGAGAGTTCTCCCCTTTCGGTTGCACATCCTCTCTGGTTCAGATATAGGACGGTGTTGTAAATCACATGCAGTAATTGAGCCGGAACTTCAGAGAAATTATTTTTAAATCTGTTTTTTTTTTCGCCAAAAATTCAACATCTTTAATTTGTTGTTCAGTAATTGAAAATCGTTTGAACTATTTGTGAATTCAAAACTTCTATACAAATTATTCGCGAATCCCCACTTGTTCGCAGATTAAATCAAATTCTCAGAACACATATGAATGCCACCAATTCGCAATCATACTTACCCATAAAACATCGGTGAATACTTTAGGTAACCTTCGAATTCCCATATTGTCAGTAAATTTCCGGCAACAGCTCTTTCACTATCGGTCATCTTTTTGCGGGGATCGTCTTCGTCTTTCTTTGTACCAAAATACTGCAAAAGAAAATGATGATTGGTCGATGGATAGATATTGTTTTTGTGATATTTTGGGCTGATATTACTCACCTCGGGACCAATAACAAATAGCACCAGGGGCAGGGCAATCATTACATTCATGTACATCAGCCAGCGGAGAAAAGTGAAATAGGATGCGACACCGGAACCGAAATGTGATTCGATTTCCTTGATGCGCAATTCCCACGGTATGAGGACGGTGAGAAAACTGTATGTTTCACGCTTCCAATGACGCCAACGCTTTAAAGGAGTTGAAAGGGTTTGAAAAGAACATTATAAACTTGTAAGAAAAAAATAAAATTTGGATTCAATTCAAAATTTCACGAATTCAAATGAAATATTATTCAAAAATGGTGTGATAAAGAAATTCAAAGAATCAGTAAAGACATTTGTAAGCCGTTCATTGAAAATATTTTCTTATATTCACTCGATAAACAGATTCACATATTGATTACAAAATTGTAAGAAAAATTCAATAACGAAATTTACATATTGATTAAAAAAAGTTGTAAGTCGTTTATTGAAAACAAAAAAATTAAATTTTGGCCGATGCAATGTTAGATTTATATTTGGACATTCTTACCATCGCACCACCCTCTGTATTCTTTGTGATTTTTTTCAATTCCATGAAGTGCCATAAAATAATTTCCAATTAAATGTGTAATTCGAAAATGTTGTGTTTTTGACTAAAGTTTTAGTCAAATGTTTTAATTGAGTGTTATTTTAAGAGTTTCTAATTTAGAGTAAACTTTTCAACAATTCAAATAAATGTTTATTCGTATATTTTTTTTGCTGTAACAACTTTTTTCGTTGAAATTATAAGGTGCACTTTTTTCTGATATCTCTCCCTTAGCTTAATATAATTAGTTGATCATAGAAATCATCAAAGACTGATAAGTATGAATTTTCACCAACCCAGATTGACAATAAATGTTTTAACAATGTTAGTTTCATAGTCAACAAATTTGAAAACACTTTTTTTTAATTTTCTTAAAAAGATCAGATGAAGTAAAGTAAGAAAAATGAATTTGGAAGAACACGACTTATTTTTCAAAAAATGGAAAAATATGGAAGTTATCGTAAATACTCCATTATTTGGTAAAAATATTGTTCACTGTTAAATAAAATTGTTGATATTTCGCATGAGGATTTTTGTGTGCTACTTTCATTTAATAGTCCATACTAGTGAATGGTAAACGAGGACAAGAATCGATTGTCGATTCCCGATCAACTATTTTTGAATCCGATTCTTAGAATCGAAGAATCGGTCCTGAGAATCGATTCTTAATCGGAATCGGTAGAAATGTTTAACCATAAAACTCGAGAGGTATAATTTTAACTAACTAGTACAGAAAATGCCCACAATAACAAAGTTAGGGTACTTGAGAACGATATACACGCTGTCCAAATGTTTTGATAGCCTCTCTACACTAAGGTGCTCTTCCTTAATCGACTATTCTAAATAATCTATAATATATATATAGTTTTTGGAAAACGTTTTTCTTATAGATTTTTTCCGATCTATTGAATGATACCATCGCAAAAATATATAATTTAATGTTCGCCTTTACTTTTGGGAATTAAAAATAAATTTAACATTTCGAAATCTGCGGACACTTTTATTTTTTTAATATTTTTAGAAGAAAGTTGTCCATAAGTTTATCAAATTTCAAACTATTGCTTTTCTTCGTTTTTGAGATATTGAATTTTAAAGTTAGTTTCTCATTTTTTTCGCCTAGACTATGTTTTGAAATTTGCCACTTATTTTGAGGTCTTTTAAGTACTGATGAATTCGATGTAATATTTGTGTAATATTTCATCAAAACTAACACTTTCTAATTAACACTAATGATAGTTTCATTAGTCAAATGCGATTTTAGCGACGACCGATGTGGTATGAATATATCAGATTTTCTCGAAGATCTTGATATTAAAATGTAAATGATATCCAAAAGTTCAGGAAATTTTATTGTTGGTAGTGAGCAATGATAAAGAAAAAATCGACTGAACTAATTCATCGTATTTTCAGAATATGTTAGATTTTTTATTGGTGTTACTAACAATTCGAGTTTATCTAACATATAATACTTTATTTCACGAAATATAAATAATATTATAATAGAAAACTATCTTGGTTTACGTGGCCGCTCTCACCATTTTGAATAAAACTTTCTACATGGATCAATTCTGTATAAATAATATTTCCATAAGCACTTAAAAATACTTTTCCATCGGCAGTTTTATTTATGCATATTTTGTATAATATGTTAAATCATTATCGTCTACTACTTTATCCGATATTTCCATTACAAGCGATCTATCTAGCATTGGGATGTATTTTTTCTCAATAATTTAATTTTTCCAAATGCTTGAACTGTTTGGAGGTACGAAAACCCCAGTGTTTGGTACATATTAAGCTCCTAACCTTTATACCACTGTCAATTTTTTATATCAATTCCACACTTAGTGTCATTTTCTTTTGTTTAATTAATAAAATTGCAGCTTTTAAATTTCACAACTTGTTACCACCAAAAGTACGTACAAAGTTAGTACATACTTTTTGGGTGTTTTTCATTAAATTAAATTTCGATTCCCAAGCATCGATAATCGATTCCAGTATAAAGTTGAACACAAGTAATCGATTCCAAAAGAATCGTTTTTGAGCCCTCAGAATCGATTCTCGATTACAATCGGAATTCACCATTCACTAGTCCATACACTCCTCATAATAATACATACACTCCGTTAACGTAGAATAGCCTCACTTAAACATGTATTATAAATTACTTCTCCCATTCTCTTATGACGACGACTTAGAAATTCTTCCTTATTCTTGATGTCATGACAATAGTAATTACAGACATCCGGGCCTTTGTTAGTGTACCGCTTTTCGTTAGAAAAAAAAACCTATTACAGTCCTTGGGTTGTTGATCTTGAGCCACAGTAAATGGCATGTGATTCTACGCGAGCTGCAACCTCTACTTCTTGCGGGAGGTAGATTTTTCTGCCAGTTTTTATATTTTAGGAACTTAGACGCTTTTAAAATATTGCGAATTTTGGTTTTTCTAACTTCCACTCCTGTAATGGCTCCAATTTTTATTGAAAGCCATACTGAAATTCGAAGACAGTTGAAGAATTTTCACGCGTTACCCTTTTTTAAAAACTTTCCTTGTACAGCGTTCCCTGCTCCGTGACACTTAATGATAGCTTCTTGTCCATATGTATCCTTTTCAAAAAAATACGATAATGTTTTAAATCCCCAACAAAAAAAAAAATTGGAAGTACGAAACATTTTAAACGCATATCAAAATCCAAATGTGCTTATTTCCCGCTTTTGAGGAAGTTCTTTTAAACAACTTAAAAAATTGGTAATAAAGGGTGTTTTTTATTGGGGTATAGAACTTTAAGTTGGCATCACTTTTTTAACTGGCGGCCATTTTGTCAGCTGTCAAGTGATTAATATTTAGTTTGGTTTGCCATTTCATCATGAACAGGTTGACAAAAGAACAACGCTTGCAAATCGTGCAAATTTATTTCGAAAGTAATTGTTCAGTTCGCGAAGTTCACCGCAAGCTCCGTCCATTTTATGGTCGACATAATCGTCCATCAGAGCAATTAATTCGGTTAACTATGGATCGTTTTCGCACTACGTTTACTCTATGTGACCCGAATGAATCGATTCGCCACCGTGCACAGCAATTGGAGTGGTTGAAAATTGGACCTGTAGAATTGGCTATATTCGAGCCAGCCGCGGCGGCCACATGCCCGAAATCATATTTAAACATTAATGGCATAAAATTATCCTTCCAATAAAGCCAAATTGATGGACATTAAAACGATTTTCTTGTGTTTTATTTCAATTCGAAGTTCTATACCTTAATATTCTATGTTAATATCCCGTAATATTTTACGAATAGCATCTTCACGAGTGAATGGCATTTTGAGCATGGGGTCACAGAAGTAAGGTGTATGTTTTGCACCCAGAAGTTCTCGGGTTCGGATTGGGCCTCGGGCAAAACTCTTTTGTTTTTATTACTTTTATAAATAAACAATGTTTTTTTTTGTTGAAAAAAATACCAATTTATTGTTTTATTAATGTAATTCAATTTTTTCCTTTTTATACCCTCCATGTGGTGTCATTTGTCATTCCATTTGTAATACCTTGAAATATTCATCAGAGACTCTATAAAGTATATATATATATTCTGGGTCCTGGTAAAATTCTAAGACGATCTACGCATGTCCGTCTGTTTGTTGAAAGCACGTTGACTGCCGAACGAAATGAGCTAGGAGCTTCAAATTTCCCCTAAAATAAAGAGATTTTTCGATATACGTGCATCCATGATCTAAATGGGAATAAATTTGGATTTTTTTTCGAAATTTATACTTTTATGTGGAAAATGGGGCGAATGGGGAAAAAATGGTACCAACCAAAGCTATAATAATGAAACTCGGTGTGTACATTTATTTGACTGAGTAGACTCAAAAAAAATGATGCAGACAGTCAGGCTGTAGCTGGAAATTTGCAACTTAATGTGGAAATCAGGCTTGAGGGAAATTGTTTCTACCTACCAGAAGGTCCGCTGTTCTACCTCTGTTAGCGGCAGATTTTTTAAAACAGAAATGGAAACTATTGAAAAAGTAGTTCCGTTGTAACTACTTTAAAATAACTTTGAAGTCTTTCAAAATAACGAACTTCCCCTTTTGACTACTCCCTGTTAAATTCACTGCACTGCGGCTAATCTAAGTTAATACTGAAAATCACCTTTTTATACCCTACACCACTTCGTGGTCTAGGGTATTATAAGTTAGTTTCGCGCCAAATGTTTGTAACACCAAGAAATAATCGAGCTAGACCCACCTTTAAGTATACCGATCGGCTTAGAATCACCAGCTGAGTCGATTTAACGATGTCTGTCTGTCCGTCTGTCCGTCCGTCCGTCCGTCTGCTGTCCATCTAAGCTTGTTCGCACTCTACAGGTCGCAATTGTGGTCCGATTGTCATGAAACTTGGCAGAATTTATTTTTTCTGGCCAAGGACCATCGGTATTGAATTTGGAGGAAATCGGTTCAGATTTAGATATAGCCCCCATACAAATGTCGCTCCCGATTTGACATTTTCCGCTCTAGAAACGAAATATTGTACCCGATTTTCTTTAAATTTGGCAGAATATTTTATAATCCAACCAGAAACACATATGGAAAAATTGGGTAAGATCGGTTCAGATTTAGATATAGCCCCCATACAAATGTCGCTCCCTATTTCACTTTTTCCGCTTTAGAAACCACATATTGTACCCGATTTTCTTTAAAATTGGCACATCATCTTATAATCCAACTAGAAACACCTATGCCAAAATTGGGTAATATCGGTCCAGATTTAGATATAGCCCCCATACAAATGTCGCTCCCGATTTGACATTTTTCGCTCTATAAACGACATATTGTACCCGATTTTCTTTAAATTTGGCACATCATCTTATAATCCAACTAGAAACACCTGTGCCAAAATTAGGTAAGATCGGTTCAGATTTAGATATAGCCCCCATACAAGTGTCGCTCCCGATTTGACATTTTCCGCTCTAGAAACGTCATATTGTACCCGATTTTCTTTAAATTTTGCAGAACATCTTATAATCCAACTAGAAACACCTATGCAAAAATTGGGTAAGATCGGTTCAGATTTAGATATAGCCCCCATACAAATGTCGCTCCCGATTTGACTTTTTCCGCTCTAAAATCCACATAGTGTACCCGTTTTTCTTTAAAATTGGTACAACATCTTAGAATCCAACTAAAAAACCTATGGTGAAAGTGAGTAAGATCGGTTCAGATTTAGATATAGCCCTGATACAAATGTTGCTCCCGAATGTTTAACCGATTTTGGCCAAATTTTACATATTATATTTCACCCATAAACAGACATGGTGAAAGCGGGTCACATCGTTCCAGGTTTCAATATACCCCCGTACAAATGTCCTTTCCGATTTAACATTTTTTGTCAAACACATACATTGACAGGATGCAAAAATCCTTCCCGATTTCAATTTTTTACCGAATTGAATTGCAATGAGAATTGTTTGGGTGATGCCCATATGTCCATACTTTGGTATGACTTTGGTATACTACTGTATAATTTGTCTGTCGGACAATTGGATCAATTACCATATTATTTACCATATTCGTTAAGTTTGACTAAATATGAATTTATAGCATATAAATTATATGAATAAAATTTATATAATTTGTATGAACTACATAAAATTGCTCCCATAAAATACCTGGGTTTAGTAACAAAGCGAGGTACATACGCAGGGAGTGGTGTAGGGTATATAGTCGGTCCCGCCCGACTTTAGCCTTTCCTTACTTGTTTACAATATCATATATCAGAAGTATTGCTGGGTAATTTATATACTTATATATGGAATTTAATGAGATACTTCTAAGGAGGCATGTGTGCTTTATTACTTGGTGCGATTATTAAACGGATTTTCGACAGTGGGTTGTGCTTCTTATTCGATTGTGAGAATCATTCTTAAATCACAGGGTAGATATCATCATAGTGGTAGTTTGCAGCCAAATAATAAATCTGTCATTTGTAAATAAATTTGCATTCTATGAAATATACATGCAAAATGGTCTTGAGCCAGGAGAATATCCCAGATACAAACCAAAATAACACAAACGAAAAAACTAAACTACCACATCTATGCTGATGTGTGCCAAAAGATATGGATAGGGGACTAGTGTGCCATTTTCAAATTTCGGCTGAGGCATTTTAAAAAGGAAACTCTAAAAATTAGTTGCGACTATTTTAATAGATATATTGGATATATAGATGGATTGTTTGTTAGTGCGTATTTTCAATCAAAAATTGTTTGTCTTAACATGTCTAAGTTGATATAGATTTTAAATTTGAATTACCGATTACTTTGACTTTGAAAGGTAGAATAATATTCATTTTATAGGACGCTATACGCTCGTACAAATCAGTGAGTCTTTAACGCATACTGTAAGAAATTTACGTAGACAATTTTCGGCCTTCATGAAACTCATTTTCATCTCGGTGGCTATGTCAATAAACAAAATTGCCGCATATTGGGTTCAGAGAACCCACACGTGACTATTTATAAGCCAATGCATCCACAACGAGTCACTGTTTGGGTGGATTTTGGGCTGACGGCATCATTGGGTCATGTATTGAAACTGGGTTGATCGGTCGTGGTTGTCATATGAATGATATTGTGTTCCATTATTAAATGACAAAGTTTCACATTTCCGTTAAAACCAGAAATTAAAAAAATAACAAGTAAAATGGCGTTAAATTCGGCCGGGCCGTGTCTTATATACCCTCCACCACGGAGTACATTCATAGTATTACCGGTAGATTAGAGGCTGTCGACTTTACAATGAAGTGAAGTAACATATTTTGAAAATTGTAATATTTTAAATGTGCCTTACTATATTTGTTACTATTTCAAACTATAAAGGGGATAAAAATAGTACCAATCTAATGACCGCAGCTAGAGTCATGGAATTCGGAGTATACATTCCTCTGACTGCGTCGACACCGAAAATAGACGAATTTTTTGAAATGAGTACTTTCAAGGGATGCAATTGTACAGAGGGATAAAAATAGTACCAACTAAACGACTACAGCTAGAATGATGAAATTCTAATTGCGTAGAAACGTCAAGGGGGTAAAATTGGTACCAACCAAATGGGCGCAGAGGGAATCATGGAATGCGGTGTATACATTCCTCTGACTGCATAGACACGCAAAATAAAAAGTTTTTTTCCAAATTCATACCTTTTCTTTTACGGCAAAAATTGGTTGAATCATGAAGTGAGGTTATTTTGCACTATGTACGTCTGATAATGGATTTTCAAAATTTGTACTTTTGGAATTAAAATAGAATGGAAATACAACCAACTGTAGCACCAACTATCTACCAATATTTCTGGCATTTAAGCTTTTTGAAAATATAAATATAAGAATATTTATTTTTTGATTTGAAATAAATAATAGTTCGAAATAATAAACATATTATATTTATTTATAAAATTATTTTTTCAATATTTGTATTTGTTTTGGTTTGGCTATATTAAAAAATTTATATTTTCCTGTAATAATTAATACTGCACTTCTACGAAAACCGACAACCTCTGTGGAATGCAATCCATGGTGGAGGGTATATAAAGTTCGGCCCGGCCGAACTTAACGCCGTTTTTACTTATTTTTAAATCAATTTCCCTATAAATAGTCTCGGTAATGTTGCTCAGACGTATTGACTTCTATATCCCTGTTAGGGGCTTGGGAAATTTGGGAATTTATGATCTTAATGAACCTATTTTACTTGCTTAATTATGTGTATTTGATTATACCAATAACAATTTTTTCACTTTCACAGTCCTATTTTATGGAAATACTAAATTTATTTTTCTCGTAGATATAGGAGTAAATACCAATAGAGCCGGGTAACATGGTGTTTGTTTGAAGTCAGCGTTTTACAAAATCGACGCAGTTGGCAAGGCAAAAATTTATGCCTTCAATTACTTCAAGTTACAAGCATTAGCCATACAAAAACAGAGTGGTTAAATATTGCGGCATATATGACCCTACCAAAAATCTCTAGAGGTTAAGCCTCGGTTTTTTAAATACTTCAATGTTTTATCTCTTTTTAACTGCTCCCTACGATTCAGAGCACTTAACATTTTAATTGTAAACCATTTGCACTCTGACGATGCCCACCTACCAAATTGCTCGCTCGTTATCGTTTAGCCTTTGTTGCATTACCTACCCCCCGGGGGGCTCAATTATGCTAGGTAATGAATTGTGTATGATTTTAATCTGGTTTTTATTTACAACTCGTTTTATTTTTATTTGTATTTTTATATAGTAAATAGTGCATGTATCTCAATTATAGCAACGTTTAATTTATAATTTACGCCCGTACGGCAGCAGGTGAACGCAACTGGACAATTTCGCAAATGGAATTTGTTGTGTGAGTTTGCGTGTGTTTCTGGCCGAGCATGTCTGTCTATTCTCCAGTGCTTTCTCGATAAGGATTGTCCACTCCACATAATGCAGATAAACCGGAGCCATTGTCTTGTCCCAACTCTATGTAGTTTCCAGTTTCCTGCTGGTTTTGTGTTTGCCCTGGAACCACATGAGCATCACCCTTATCGGCCAAGAGTATGGACGGAATATGACTTTGTTGTATTCGTGTTGGAAAGTACTGAAAGTCCATTAACACTGTAGTAGTGGAAGCCATTTAAAAAGGATACGAGTACGTCGTAGTGAATTATAATTGTAAAGAGTGATTTTTTTGAGGTTAGGATTTTCATGCATTAGTATTTGACAGATCACGTGGGATTTCAGACATGGTGTCAAAGAGAAAGATGCTCAGTATGCTTTGACATTTCATCATGAATAGACTTACTAACGAGCAACGCTTGCAAATCATTGAATTTTATTATCAAAATGCGTGCTCTGTTAAGAAAGTTCAGAAAGAAAGAAATTGTGTTCAGCGACGAAGCTCATTTTTGGCTCAATGGGTACGTAAATAGGCAGAATTGTCGATTTTGGAGTGAATATCAGCCAGAAGCATTGCAAGAGCTACCAATGCATCCAGAAAAAGTCACAGTTTGGTGCGGTTTATGGGCTGGTGGCATCATTGGACCGTACTTCTTCAAAGATGATGCGAATCGTAACGTAACTGTGAATGGTGAGCGCTACCGTGAGATGATATCCAACTTTTTTTGCCCAAAATGGAAGAACTGAACTTGGTTGACATGTGGTTTCAACAAGATGGCGTTACATGCCACACAGCTCGCGATTCTATGGCCATTTTGAGGGAAAACTTCGGAGAACAATTCATCTCAAGAAATGGACCGGTAAGTTGGCCACCAAGATCATGCGATTTGACGCCTTTAGACTATTTTTTGTGGGGGCTACGTCAAGTCTAAAGTCTACAGAAATAAGCCAGCAACTATTCCAGCTTTGGAAGACAACATTTCCGAAGAAATTCGGGCTATTCCGGCCGAAATGCTCGAAAAAGTTGCCCAAAATTGGACTTTCCGAATGGACCACCTAAGACGCAGCCGCGGTCAACATTTAAATGAAATTATCTTCAAAAAGTAAATGTCATGGACCAATCTAACGTTTCAAATAAAGAACCGATGAGATTTTGCAAATTTTATGCGTTTTTTTTTAAAAAAAGTTATCAAGCTCTTAAAAAATCACCCTTTATCTTACAATGGACGAGATTAAGTGCGAATGCTTGGACATTAGTGAGGCACGGTATATAGGTATGACTTCAAAAGGAGAAGTATTCCGAATGCAAATGTGTTAATTTAAAGCGATTTCAAATCATACGTTAACTTAGGTTAAGTTGTGGTGGTAGTCAGAAGTAAAGCATGCAATTCTCTTAGACTAGACTCCTCATAGGAATCAACATTTGCGACTAACGAAAAAATATTTAATCGGCGTCTATACTGGCCACGTCAACCAAATCTTCCAGTTCACAGTTAACACTGACCTTCTTCTCGATCTTATAGCTACTACATAAGTCTATGGAAGGAATTTGGCATTCTCTGGACGCCAATTATTAAATTGTCGTGGACAATTAAAATCTTTGAAGTGAAGTATGTTAGATCGACCTATTCTTGTCTGTAATTTGTAATTTTAAATTTATTGAGGCTTTTTTGAAATCATGTATGTTATATATAACAATATATAATGGATTTTCTTAAAACTATAATGTATTGATTTAATTACAGTTAAAAAATTTCAGCATCTTGCTTTATCTTAAATCGTTAAAACATATATAAATATTTCAAGAGGTTTAGTATCCGTGTTTGCTCCCGACAATGAGAGAATATCTCAACAAAAGAGTGTGCTTAAGACTAAAAAAATAGTAATAAATCTAAATACATATAAAAAAACATAAACAAAAACAAAAACAAACAAAAAACTTAACCCCTGTGGGTGGAGGACAAGTCCATTGCCATATTGATACCAATTGGTGATAGATAATTTGTATTATGCTGAATGCTACTTGTTCGTTAAATACGTTCTGAATTAAAGGGTTCTCATGATTCGAGACTCTGTTTACAAAATTTTTTCATCAGTTTCATCACGTACACAGGGATTGGACTGAGGCATTATCATAAATAAATTTGTTTGAAAAACGCTTATTGTAACTTTGGAAGTTCTTCCCAATACAAGATCTGAGGATTTTCCTTTCCATTATTCCGAAATCGATCATCACAGACGGTGAAATTTGGAACCATATCGGGAAAGCATGAAGTAATGCAGATCGTATACTCAATTTATATTATAATAATTTAGTTTGTTCGGTTAATCTATTATTGTTGAAAAGTCTTCCAAAGTAACCCTTAATTTGCCCGAGCATGATCATTAAATTTTACTAATTTATTGAAAGTAACTCCTAAGTATTTGAAACTGTCCCTGAAAGGAATTTCAATTCCGTTCAGCAACAACCTCAAACACTTACTCTCCGGTACAACCTTCCTACCACATTTACCAGACGCGTTCCTCAAACAGAGCGCCTCACTCTTTGTCGTATTTATTCTGATTCCCCAATCAGTGTAAAATTTGTCCACTAAGTTCAAATGACCAGAAGCTTTTCTTAAAGCTTCGTTTGGCGTTCTCACATGAGCATACAAAAGGCAATCGTCCGCTTATAACACACCCAAGGAATCGTAATTCTGATGAGGAAAGTCGTACATATATATACTAAATAAATAAGGAGCTAAGATTGATCCTTGAGGAACGCCACAAGACACTGCATTCAGTGACTAGACAAGCTTTGTGATTCCGCCTGGATCTGAGTCTGCCCTTCTGCTATTTGCCAGCATCAATGTCTTCTGCCTGTGCTATAGGTTTCATGTCCAGCAAAAAATGGAAGTAGTTCAAAATTATGGGCATTATCACTACTCCCAAATCATGCATCCAAGCTAATTCATTCTAAACAGTTTCTCAAATACAAATATATTTGTCATCAAAAGCACTTCCAAAAATATAGTTTAACAATTATTACCAGCAATGAAATACAAATATTTCCAAATGAATGACACTTGCATTGCTCCTGAATCATACATCCAAGATATATCATTCTAAGTAGCTTCTCAAATGCGAACGCGAAATAAATAAAAATTAGAATTTTCTATTTCAATAGAATTAAGTTATACATAGTTTATAGAATTCAAATATAAAATAAACAAGTAAGGAAAGGCTAAAGTCGGGCGGGGCCGACTATATGATACCCTCCACTTTCTACCCGAATACAATTCAATTTAATTCGGTAAAAAAGTGAAATTGCACTATGCCAACACAATAAGTACACAGTGGAGGGCTTCAAGATAATACGAAAAACATTTAAAACGAAGAAATCCTTTGTTGGAGTTTGATTTAATGTTTGATTTAATGGAATACGTCTGATCTGCAAAAAATCTTTTCACTGTGGTTCAGCATTTAATAGTTTATTTTTGGGCTAGTCCTATTAGTTGCCGAACACTAGACAAAGAAGAATGTTAAAATGCAAATTATTGAAAGGTAAACATTTCCAATTTGCTATCTATTTAATTGATTTTTCATTTTGTTCTTTGATTTCTTTTGCAGAATATTCAGCGGTGGAAACGTCCATTACCTGATTTCTGAAAAAACTGTAATAACACCCGTAAATTCGCTGAACAGCTATTTGTACAAGAATATACGAATAAGTACTATTTTCTCAAATTAATAAGTAATTACTATTGAATTAAATTATATATATATTTACACTTGGGATCATAATATGATTGATGGTTGATCATACTATCACTGAGAATCATGATATGATTGCAGGGACCATATTTTGTTTACAGTTTGAATATATTATGATAATTTAAGGACAATATTATGATTGAGTGGGGATTATATAATGATTACTGGGATCATAACATGATAACTATAATATGATTGGCTACAATCATAACTCCAATCATGCGTGATACCCTTCCATTCCAAACTAATATTTTATTTTGCAGATTTCTTCCTATCTTCCAAACTATTAAGTGTCGCACACCTTCCCTATTTCAAGAGCGTCTTAGAAGAATAAATAACCAATTTGATGTTCTCTAGGTACACGCAAGTGACATATGCAGTCTTAATACCTTAAATTCTAATCTAATTTCCTCCATAAAAATTTTATACGAAAATCATTAAAATTCTTAGCTTTCAATATTGTTGCAGTCACCGAAAGCAACAAGAACTGCATCTACCAGGACACCCGTAACGTAATACTCTTCATACAACGCCATCCTTTGGCCTTAAAGTAGCTGTGTTTTTGTGTCAGGTCTTGCAACGTTCTTGAGGATATCACAAAACTCAAATTGACTTTTAAGTGCTAAACGAAAAGTTGTTTATTTACGGCTCTTGCTCATCTCCTCCCAAACCAAAACCAAACGAGGAAACGGAGGAAGATTCGTTGGCTTTTGTTTTTCTTCCGTTTCGAATATCTTAAAACAATGAAGTGAAACATGCAAGAAACCAAAAAAAGAAACTTTACCTCTCTAAATGTTTAAATCAAACAAAGACAAAAAGTGGGGAAACAGAAAAAAATACAAACGGAGGAGGAAGAGAAAATCACTTACAGCAGCCATTACAATTTTAAAGCGCGCCCACAAATCTCGAGTGCTCCGTGACATGGCAAAGCGTTCCTGCAGTGCACCCTCATGACGTGCCACATATGTTTTTGCCTACAAGAAAAACGAAAGAAACGTACAAACGGAAGTGAAAAAACAGTACTTCCTTTAAGACGCTTTTTTAAACTTTAAAATATTCTGCTTGAACATCAACATCAACAACGTCTTTGTCAGCTACAGAGGAAGTTTTTTCCCGCACTCGAACGTTTACAAGATTTTCCTCTAACTTGGCTTTGTTGGTTGGTAAAATGGAAAAGTTGCAGATGTTTGTTTTGCTAATGTTGTTGTTGTTACTGCTGTTGCCGTGTTGATGTTGATGTTATCTACTTTTTTTTGTGGGCACACTTACCTGTCTTACTAACTTAAGTTTCTTACGTATGGGCCATGGCTGGAGCTTGACGGATTGTATAACCTCCTTGTGAAGTCGTATATTTTCAAATATTTGTTCTTGTGTTGATTCTTGATTTGTGCCCTCATCTAGTAGAAAAAACAGTAAAGATGGGATGTTAGTAAAGTAAAGTAAATATTTGCTGGAGACATTTAAAATGTGAAAAAAACTAGACTCCCGAGAACAGATTCAATTTGTTAAAATCATTTGTAGAAAGAGAGTGAAAAGGGCTTTAAGTTAAGACCCAACACCGAGATATTTTTGTGCATTCATTTTTTAATGATTTCAAATCCAAACAAAATAATAATAAAAGGTCGTCTGATAAATAAATTCGTCATAGCTGAGGAGATAGGTCACCAAGACGACGGAGATGTGTTCTAAGAAATACTCACTTCTAGTGAGTAAAAAGGGAGAGCAAAATTTGCGGATGGGTGTGTACATTTAACCTTTTCCATTTTCCTTTTCGACTTTTTATTTGGCCAAAACCTGAAACACAACCGCCGTTATTAACTAGTAAATCAAAAAAAAAATTTTTTCAAATCCATGCTTTATGCAAGCAGAATTCTATTGGGCCTAGAAATTCTTTTTTAGTTATCTTTTGTAGAAGGAAAAATTACTGCGTTATCAGGAGCAGAAATAATAGATTTTTAATTTGTTGTTTGTATGGGAGGTACCACGCCCACTTTTGCATTACCGCCCATTTTAGGCGCAACTACGCACATTGATGCTAGATGCACTTACACAAAATTTGAGCACTATACGTGTCATAGAACTGACACTATTCGATAATATGTTTTAACTTCGTATGGGAGGTGGTACGCCCACTATTCCAATACCGCCCATTTTTGGCAGAACTACGCACATTGATGGTAGATGCACTTACACAAAATTTCAGCACTCTAGGTGTCATAGAACTGACAATATTCAATAATAGGTTTTAACTTCGTATGGGAGATGCCACGCCCACTTTTCCAATACCGCCCATTTTTGGCACAACTATGCGAATTGATGCTAGATGCACTTACACAAAATTTCAGCACTCTAGGTGTCATAGAACTGACAATATTCAATAATAGGTTTTAACTTCGTATGGGAGGTGCCACGCCCACTTTTCCAATACCGCCCATTTTTGGCACAACTATGCACATTGATGCTAGATACACTTACACAAAATTTCAGCACTCTAGGTGTCATAGAACTGACAATATTCAATAATAGGTTTTAACTTCGTATGGGAGGTGCCACGCCCACTTTTCCAATACCGCCCATTTTTGGCACAACTATGCACATTGATGCTAGATGCACTTACACAAAATTTCAGCACTCTAGGTGTCATAGAACTGACAATATTCAATAATAGGTTTTAACTTTGTATGGGAGTTGCCACGCCCCTTTGTCCAATTGGTCAAATTTTTCCATTTCCTTGTATTGTCATCGAAAATGATTAAGTGTGCAAAATTTGAGCAAAATTGGTTGAGAAAAAAGCTTTCAAAAATTGATTTCAAATTTTGTGGCACACAAACATATATAGAAAGTAACCTTATATAGAGTGATTTTTTTGAGGTTAGGATTTTCATGCATTAGTATTTGACAGATCACGTGGGATTTCAGACACCATGTCAAAGAGAAAGATGCTCAGTATGCTTTGACATTTCATCATGAATCGTCTTACAAACGAACAACGCTTGCAAATTATTGAATTTTATTATCAAAATGCGTGCTCTGTTAAGAAAGTTCATTGCGCGCTTCCATTTTATGGTCAGTTTAATCGACCCACTGAAGCGGCTATTCGGGCTATTGTGACTAAATTTCGCACCAAATTTACATTGTTGGACATTAAACCACCAACACGCTTACGTAGAGTGCGAACTGAAGAAAATATCGCAGCTGTATCGGCCAGTGTTAATGATGACCACCAATTTTCGATTCGTCGCCGTTCGCACCAATTGGGTCTCTGTTACTCAAAAACGTGGAAATGCCAAAATTGGACTAAGCGGATGGACCACCTAAGACGCAGCCGCGGTCAACATTTAAATGAAATTATCTTCAAAAAGTAAATGTCATGGTCCAATCTAACGTTTCAAATAAAGAACCGATGAGATTTTGCAAATTTTATGCGTTTTTTTTTTAAAAAAAGTTATCAAGCTCTTAAAAAATCACCCATTATAAAGCATGGAAAAAAGACATGATTTTTAGCCACGCGAAAGTCAAATATCGCACATGTTCCACAAAATGGTAACAACTCAAAATTGTTTTGCCTGTTTTCACAATATGTTCTTTAGACTCAGATATTGGGTTAACATTTTAATTGTTCAACTTAATTTGTACAAAATGGTTAATTCATTAACTTTTTGATTTTGTGGATCAAAACAAACAAGACTTCATGTTAAAACTTCATAAGTATGTAGAAAATCGCAAAGGTAAACAAAATTGGACAATAGAAACAAATAATGCAAACAAGTAAGTAAAATTCCATTTGCAATATCACTTGAAATTCATAAATTACATTTGAAATTCAAAAAATGTCAATTGAAATTCAAAACTCGACATTTGAAATTCAAAAGACAACATTTGAAATTCAAAAGTCGTCATTTGTAATTCAAAAGACATCATTTGAAATTCAAAAGACATCATTTGAAATTCAAAACTCGTCATTTACATTTCAAAACTCGTCATTTGTAATTCAAAACTCGTCATAAGTAATTCAAAAGACACCATTTGAAATTCAAAAGTTTTCATTTGAAATTCAAAAATTATTCCATTTGCAATTCAAAAAGGGTAAACAAAATTATTTAAGCAAAATATACATTAGGTTGGGTAGCATTTATTTATTTCTGTAAACTTTAATATTCTGCTGTTAAGAAAACAGATTTACGTATCTCTCACGCAAACCACTCTAACCTATTTAAATTTAAAGATTTTATAACTTCTATACGGACGATCGGAATACTCTGAAATTTGGACATTGGTAATGTTTTCATAGACGTTATATACACCTGCAATATGAGCGATATTGCAAGACCTCTCACACAAATTGGCATAAGCTTTGGGTCAAATAAAACTGATCAGTAACAATTTAATATTGGAAATGGTTTTACAATCACTTTATACCTGTAAAATAGTTATGATTTGTTGTACCTCCCACACAAATAATACAACCCTAAGTAAAATGCAAGTCATTATAGATTATATGCAGATGTTCTCTGAGCTGTTGAAGGTTTTACATCATTACAATTATTAGTTGCATATCATTTTATTAAATCTATTTCGAAAACTGCAGAATATCTAAATTTGCAGAAAATAAATGCTACCCCATCTAATGTATATTTTTATACCCTACACCACTTCGTGGTCTAGGGTATTATAAGTTAGTTTCGCGCCAAATGTTTGTAACACCAAGAAATAATCGAGCTAGACCCACCTTTAAGTATACCGATCGGCTTAGAATCACCAGCTGAGTCGATTTAACGATGTCTGTCTGTCCGTCTGTCCGTCCGTCCGTCTGCTGTGCATCTATGCTTGTTCGCACTCTACAGGTCGCAATTGTGGTCCGATTGTCATGAAATTTGGCAGAGGTTACTTTTTTTGGCCAAGGACGATTGGTATTGAATTTGAAGAAAATCGGTTCAGATTTAGATATAGCCCCCAACAAATGTCGCTCCCGATTTGGCTTTTTCCGCTCTAGAAACCGCATATTGATCCCGATTTTCTTTAAAATTGGCATAACATTGTATAATTGGACTAGAAACGCCTATGCTGAAAGTGAGTAAGATCGGTTCAGATTTAGATATAGTCCCCATACAAATTTCGCTCCCGATTTGACTTTTTCCGTTCTAGAAACCACATATTGTTCCCGATTTTCTTTAAAATTGGCACAACACTTTATAATTGAACTACAAACACCTATGCTGAAAGTGGGTAAGATCGGTTCAGATTTAGATATAGCCCCCATACAAATGTCGCTCCCGATTTGACATTTTCCGCTCTAGAAACGACATATTGTACTCGGTTTTCTTTAAATTTTGCAGAACATCTTATAATCGAACTAGAAACACGTATGCATAAATTGGGTAAGATCGGTTCAGATTTAGATATAGCCCCCATACAAATGTCGCTCCCGATTTGACATTTTCCGCTCTAGAAACGACGTATTGTACCGGATTTTCTTTAAATTTAGCAGAACATCTTATAATCGAACTAGAAACACGTATGCAAAAATTGGGTAAGATCGGTTCAGATTTAGATATAGCCCCCATACAAATGTCGCTCCCGATTTGACATTTTCCGCTCTAGAAACGACATATTGTACTCGGTTTTCTTTACATTTTGCAGAACATCTTATAATCCAACTAGAAACACGTATGCAAAAATTGGGTAAGATCGGTTCAGATTTAGATATAGCCCCCATACAAATGTCGCTCCCGATTTGACATTTTCCGCTCTAGAAACGACGTATTGTACCGGATTTTCTTTAAATTTAGCAGAACATCTTATAATCGAACTAGAAACACGTATGCAAAAATTGGGTAAGATCGGTTCAGATTTAGATATAGCCCCCATACAAATGTCGCTCCCGATTTGACATTTTCCGCTCTAGAAACGACATATTGTACTCGGTTTTCTTTACATTTTGCAGAACATCTTATAATCCAACTAGAAACACGTATGCAAAAATTGGGTAAGATCGGTTCAGATTTAGATATAGCCCCCATACAAATGTCGCTCCCGATTTGACATTTTCCGCTCTAGAAACGACGTATTGTACCGGATTTTCTTTAAATTTAGCAGAACATCTTATAATCGAACTAGAAACACGTATGCAAAAATTGGGTAAGATCGGTTCAGATTTAGATATAGCCCCCATACAAATGTCGCTCCCGATTTGACATTTTCCGCTCTAGAAACCACAAATTGTACCCGATTTTTTTTTAAATTGGCACAACATTTTATAATCGAACTAAAAAACCAATGGTGAAAGTGAGTAAGATCGGTTCAGATTTAGATATAGCCCTCATACAAATGTTGCTCCCGAATGCTTAACCGATTTTGGCCAAATTTTACATATTATATTTCACCAATAAACAGACATGGTGAAAGCGCGTCACATCGTTCCTGGTTTCAATATACCCCCATACAAATGTCCTTTCCGATTTAACATTTTTTGTCAAACACATACATTTACAGGATGCAAAAATCCTTCCCGATTTCAATTTTTACCGAATTGAATTGCAATGAGAATTGTTTGGGTGATGCCCATATGTCCATACTTTGGTATGACTTTGTTATACTACTGTATAATTTGTATTTGTCTGTCGGACAATTGGATCAATTACCATATTATTTACCATATTCGTTAAATTTGACCAAAGATGAATTTATAGCATATAAATTATATTCATATAATTTATATAATTTGTATGAACTACATAAAATTGCTCCCATGAAATACCTGGGTTTAGTAATCAAAGCGTGGTACATACGCAGGGAGTGGTGTGGGGTATTATATAGTCGGCCCCGCCTGACTTTAGCCTTTCTTTACTTGTTCTTAAATAAGTTTGTTTACATTTTTGAATTTCAAATGGAACCTTTTGAATTTCAAATGGAACCTTTTGAATTTCAAATGGTGTCTTTTGAATTACAAATGACGAGTTTTGAATTTCAAATGATGTTTTTTAATTTCAATTTATATTTTTTGAATTTCAAATGGAATTTTTGAATTTCAATTTATATTTTTTGAATTCAAATCAAATTCGGACAAATGCAAAAAATATTTGTATTTTATGCACTTTTTGTCAGAACTGACGATATGAACGACATATTTGTTGATTCATTTTTGTTTGGTTCACATTTCCAGTTCGTAACAGGGAAATCCAATTACACATATTTCATATATTTTCATCCATTCTTTAACCAAATACAAACAGGACATTTCTGAAAATTCGCAATGAGGATTTGAATGAAGACATGCGATTAATATTAGTCTAACTATGAATGAAATCGCTAAACTATCCGATGCACTAAGCATTTAATCAAGAGTTGGAATGCAATGTAAAAACAAGTAAAAACGGCGTTAAGTTCGGCCGGGCCGAACTTTATATACCCTCCACCATGGATTGCATTCCACAGAGTTTGTCGGTTTTCGTAGAATTGTAGTAATATTACAGGAAAATATAATTTTTTTAATATAGCCAAACCAAAACAAATACAAATATTGAAAAAATAATTGTATAAATAAATATAATATTTTAATTATTCCAAATCATTATTTATTTCAAATCCCAAAATAAATAATCTTATATTTGTATTTTCAAAAAGCTTAAATACCATAAATATTGGAAGATAGTTGGTTGTATTTCCATTCTATTTTAATTCCAAAAGTACAAATTTTGAAAATCCATTATCAGACGTACATGTGCAAAGTGCAAAATAACCTAACTTCATGATTCACCCAATTTTTGTCGTAAAAGGAAAAGTACGAATTTGGAAACAAACTTTTTATTTTGCGTGTCTATGCAATCAGAGGAATGTATACACCGAATTCCATGATTCCAACTGTGCCCATTTGGTTGGTACCATTTTCAGCCCCTTGATGTTTCTACGCAATTAGAATTTCATCATTCTAGCTGTAGTCGCTTAGTTGGTACTATTTTTATCCTTCTGTATCATTGTATCCCTTGAAAGTACGAATTTCGAAAAACTCGTATATTTTCCGTGTCTACGCAGTCAGAGGAATGTATACTCCGAATTTCATGACTCTAGCTGCGTTCATTTGATTCGTACTTTTTTTATCCCCTTTTTTCTTTTTAACCCCAAAAAGGATGAATTTCGAAAAATCTGTGTATTTGAAGTGTCTACGCAATCAGAGAAATGTATGCAGCGAATTTCATTATTCCAGGTGTAGCCGTTTGGTTGGTACCATTTTTATCCCTCCGTACCCATTGTATCCCTTGAAAGTACGAATTTTGAAAAAACCGTTTATTTTTCATGTCTACGAGGTCAAAGGAATGTATACTCCGAATTTCATGACTCTAGCTGCGGTCATTTGGTTGGTACTATTTTTATCCCCTTTTTCTATTTTGACCCCAAAAAGTACGAATTTCAAAAAATTAGTTTATTTTCCGTGTCTACACAGTCAGAGGAATGTATACTCCGAATTTCAGCGGTCATTTGATTGGTACTATTTTTATCCCCTTTTTTCATTTTAACCGCAAAAAGTACGAATTTAAAAAAATCCATGTATTTTACGTGTCTATGCAATCAGAGGAATGTATACACCGAATTTCATTATTCTAGGTACAGCCGTTTGGTTGGTACCATTTTTATCCCTCTACTCCCATTTTACCCCTTAAAAGTTCGAATTTGGAAAAATACTTTTATATTATGTATCTACTCAATTAGAGGAATGTACACACCGAATATCGTGTTTCTAGCTGTTGTCGTTTAATATGTACCATTTTTATCCCTTTTTTGCTATAAGTGGTATGTGCATACCAAATATCAAGCAAATATAAACAGACATATTCAAAAAACATGCTTAAATACGCTAAAATATTAGGAATTATTATGGGTATTTTTAGTCCTTGTGAGGGAAAAATTTTTCCCTTTGGGCCGATTTCGCCCCATTTCAATCCCAACCGATCTACGACTATAAGACGCATTTATGGAAAATTTGAACGTTCTAGCTCCTTTCGTTTAGATGCTAGCGTGCTTTCAACAGACGGACGGACGGACGGACATGGCTAGATCGTCTTAGAATTTTATGACGATCAAGAATATATATACTTTATAGGGTCTCAGGTCGATATTTCAAGGTGTTACAAACGGAATGACAAAGTTAGTATACCCCCATCCTGGAGGTGGAGGGTATAACAATGTGAATACGATGCTTACGGAACACGTGATGATTGATTTGTAGTAATTTTCTTCATGGACGCTCTCGGTGGAACCGGAAAATCTTTTTTATCGTACCAATTTTGGCAAAAAATTGCTCGCAAAATTAAAGTGATGCTTGCTTCATCAGGAATTTTGTGCTGCATTTTTTGAAGTATGCCGAAATGCACTCAGGTTGCGATGAGTATGAAAATTAACGTGCAACCTTTCAAAGTTCTAAGACGGCCAACGTTGTGTAATATGGCGCACTGTTGGTTCAATGATTCTGTTGGAAGATGATTTTCGATTTACATTACTCGCAATTCCACGACAATCTTCAGCTGACTAACTATTGGAAAAATTCTGTTTATATTGCGAATTTTGATGTTTAGATTTTTTCAATTCGTTGCTCCAAATCATGTGTCGTTGAGCGAACATGCTATATCGGCTACGAAAAACATTGAATTGGAGGATTCTTTTTCTGGCAAAAACAATGTTGACAGCCGAATTTTTAAATTCACTGTACTTGCGCCTCAGTTTCTTCAGTTAATATCGGATTGTTTGCAATGACACTGGGGAAATTAACGAATAGCATATTGAATAAACACACTTGAGATCACGCTCCGCTGTTAAATCGGCAATTAACGTACGACACTCATGACAGTAGTTGATCACGTTGGAACCACAAGACTATTTTGATCGTGTAGATTTTGGCTATGATTCTCTAGCAAAATTTAATTTTACCGGCTTCATCTGAAATTGCAGCTAAGTTGTTGAAAAAAGTCGAACAGCTCATTCAGCAATACGCATATTAAAGAAATTCCAAATTCCAACGTGCAAGCTGTCGAAGAACTGTGCCGGTGATCATGGTTGTGCAGTAGCGTATATTCGTACTCGCTCGGAATGAATATACAATGTCTCTCATAAAGTCTTTGGGGAAATTTGGCTGAATAATGATTAGACAGGCGATTTCTATGCTAAAGTATAATCTGAGAGAATGGTTGTAACTGAATGACCACTTCACACAAATTATTCTCATGATTATTATTAAAAAATCGATATAACCAATATTATGTTAGCATATGTTGCTTAGAATAAAAATGCAAATATTTCAAATTAAATTTTCATAAATGCCCGCTGTCTATTAATGAAACAATCAACATGGTCAGGTGGTGCAATAATTCTTTAGGTGATTTTTACCAAACACTAACAGTGAACTACCACGGACTACTCCAACCAATAAAATAAATCGAGCGAATTCGTCGTTTTTGTGGAAAACATCACGACATTTAAATTCAGTACTATCAAGCGTTTCGAGTTGCAGAATGAAGAATCTAAACATTTATGTTGAAATTACTTGCTTTAAAGTGTCAATGGCAAAATTGCCGTTGAAAGGTCGACATTCTGCATTAAAATCGCCATCGATTTTATCAGTTTACCGTCTGAAAAATCAAACTCATGCGAAAGGTGTTCCTAAACATTGTTCAAAATCCGATCATGCAGACACACCCATTGGCGTAATCTGACTTAGATATCCATGACCGTATCATTAAATAGAATATCTATGACAGTAAACGTTAATCGATACAATAACCATTGAGAACAACATTTTTCTCATCCAGGTTGTTTCAAAAATTCACACGACGATCACAGACAAAATAAATGAAATGTGGACTGGAAAATTTTTGTCGGTTTAGCTAGTAAACTAATAAATAAAACTGTGTGTAATTTTGTAAGTCGTGGAAATAGACCCGTGTCTCCCAGTTTTGCCCAAAGTCATGCACTTTTTTATGGGACCCCAAAGATTTGGGTCATTTTTGCAAAAAAAAGTGGTCATTTTCTCAGGCTCATATTGGCATTTTGATTTACTCTCTGAGGCAAAGTTGTAGTTGTCATAAAGAACAAAAATTGTGAACATATAAAATCAAAAAAAAAACTTCATCTTCAAGGTAAAAATCGCAAAGAACTTTAAAAAGCGACCCGTTCAAAATTTAAGAAAACAGTCAACTACAAAAATTTACTTAAGATCTCAGTAAACAACTTTCTAGAACATATGAACTTCCTAGGAATGAGTCTTAACACCGTCTAAGTAGCGCTTATGTAGCCGCAACAGTGCAAAATTTCCCGAAATTTTTATACACTCCACGAGAGTATTATGTCTTTGTGCATTTGTTTGTAACACCCAAAAGGAAGCGATATAGACCCATTGTTAAGTATACCGATCGACTTAGAATCACTTTTTGAATCGATTTAGCAATGTCCGTCCGTCTGTCTGTCTGTCTGTCTGTCTGTCTGTGTGTCTGTCTGTCTGTCCGTCCATCTATTCTTGTAATCACGATACAGGTCGCAATTGTAGCCAGAACCAAACGAAACTTTGCACAACGAAGTTTTTCGGGATAAGGACGAACTCTATTTAATTTGAAGAAAATCGGTTCAGATTTGGATATAGCCCCCATACGAATTTCACTCCCGATTTGACTCTTTTCACGCTAGATACCACATATTAAAACTGATTTTCCTCAAACTTGGCAAAACATCTTACATTTCAACTAGAAACACCTATGGTGAAAATTGGTCAGATCGGTTCAGATTTAGATATAGCCCCCATACGAATTTCACTCCCGATTTGACTTTTTCTGCTGTAGAAACCACATATTTTAACAGATGTGCTTCAAAATTGGCAAAACATCTTATATTTAAACTAGAAACACCCACGGTGAAAATCAGCCAGATCGGTTCAGATTTAGATATAGCCCCCATACGAATTTCACTCCCGATTTGACTCTTTTCCCGCTAGATACCACATATTAAAACAGATTTTCCTCAAACTTGGCGAAACATCTTACATTTCAACTAGAAACACCTATGGTGAAAATTGGTCAGATCGGTTCAGATTTAGATATAGCCCCCATATGAATATCACTCCCGATTTGACTTTTTCTGCTGTAGAAACTACATGTTTTAACAGATGTTCATCAAAATTGGGAAAACATCTTATATTTCAACTAGAAACACCCTCGGTGAAAATTAGCCAGATCGGGTCAGATTTAGATATAGCCCCCATACGAATTTCACTCCCGATTTGACATTTTCTGCTGTAGAAACCACATGTTTTAACAGATGTGCTTCAAGATTGGCAAAACATTTTATATTTCAACTAGAAACACCCACGGTGAAAATTAGCCAGATCGGTTCAGATTTAGATATAGCCCCCATACGAATTTCACTCCCGATTTGTCTTTTTCTGCTGTAGAAACCACATATTTTAACAGTTCTTCTTCAAAATTGGCAAAACATCTTCTATTTAAACTAGAAACACCCATGAAACAGACCAAATGAGCCAGATCGGTTCAGATTTAGAAATAGGCCACATACTAATTTTACTCCCGATTTGAGTTTTCCGCTCCAGAAACCACATATTTTAACAGATTTTCTTCAAATTCGGCAAAATATCTTATATTTGCATGAGAAACACCCAGGATGAAAATGAGTCAGATCGGTTCAGATTTATATATAGCTCCTATACAAATATCGCTCCCGACTTGATTTTTCCGCCCCAGAAACCACGTATTTTCATCGAATTACTTAAAATTGAGAACTGGAAGAAACTATTGTTAAATCGGTCTCTTCTTTCCATGTTTGGATATAGCCGTGATACAAATATTCTTTTCGATTTCACAAATTGAACCAGGACATATTAGCCTATGATTAGGAAACATACAAAAAATCTTCCCGTTTTCACTTTTTTTCGAATTGAATTGTATTCTGATAGAAAGTGGAGTGTATCATATAGTCGGCCCGCCCGACTTTAGCCTTTCCTTACTGGTTTTATTTTAATTTCATTTGTTTTTTCTTTACTTCAACATTGAGATACTCTGCTATCCATTACAAAACTACGTACTATTAATTATATTATGTCATAATAACGTATACGTACCCCGGTGTTAGATGTTTCTTCATATGATATGATGAGAGTTTGCAGTTGGCTTCTAAATACGTGGGTGTATACTTACTATTATTATATTATATTTTAATTAAGTATACGTAATGCAAACAAAGTTATCGTGCATATATATTGTAACTAGATACAGCTCTGGTAAAAATAGGTCAGATCGGTTCAGATTTATATATAGCTCCCATACAAATGTCTCCTCCGATTTGACTCCTTCCGCTCTAGAAACCGCTTATTTTAACAGATTTTCTTAAAATTTGGCAAAACAACTTATATTTCAACTAGAAACAGCTCTGGTGAAAATGGGGCAGATCGGTTCAGATATATATAGATATATTATATCCCCAATACAAATTTCGCCACCGAATTGATTATTTTCGCTCCAGAAATAGCAAATTTGAACAGATTTTCTTCTTTCCATCAAGTTTGGGAAAACGTCTTATATTTCAGCTAAAAAACCTTTGCTAAATCGCTTCGGATTTAAATATAGCTCCCATTCAAAGTTTGTGTTAAAATTTTCTTACAAATACAGATAGCAATATGATATTTGTAGTATATTCTCCTCTTATAGCTGTAGCGTATATTACCCACACTGGTCCCAAATCCATTTTATGGCATAAAGTCGAAAAATAAAGATACGATCTTGTAACTTTGCACATTTGCTAGACAAAACACACTTAAAAATGAAAAATAAAAATGGGCCGATCGGACCTCAACCTCCCATATAAACTCAATATATAACCAACATAATTATCACCCTGTATTACTACAGTGTGACCAAAAACAAAATTTTATGAAAACTTAAGAGAATGAAACTTATTTCGCTTTGACGAACGATCTTTTTCTGAACATTATTACAAAATCAAAATATAGCATACAAATATTTTACTTGACACTGCAATTTAAATAATTATTTCAGGAAATAATATAAAATGTCTACATGTGTACAGAAATGTGAATAACGTTATATACGATTTTAAAGGTACTTACAATACCTTTAAAATGAGATGTTGATGGATCTCATACACAAATCCGATTCAGAGATATGATCAAATATATGTACTATGGCTAATCGAAATTGTGCTAAAATAAAGTGGCAATTGAAGGAGTTTGCCGAAAAATGCTGACTAGATATCAATTCTACCATAAACTACACACTCAGGCGAACACTTTCACATTTACGCATTGAGTCAAGTTGAGTAATACATATATATTTTGGTCCACGACATTTATATGTTATGCTCACTACGAATCACAAAATTACAACACTTAAGAAAACTGACAAGACTACAATAATCACAAATTCAACTACTTACGCCGGACATCATTTTCAATAGTATAGTCACTTCATGATTTTCTTTTTGCGCATTTAAGTATTTTGTATAACTGCTTTAGACTTGAATTAATCCCACTTGTTTCAACGGCATACTTTAAATGCCTCTCAGGCTTGGAGTGTTGCCACATAGTTTTCTCCAATACATATTGTTGATAGCTTGGAGTGTTGCCATTAAGAAAATATATACACATTTAACAATTTCCTAATATTTTTTTTGAATTTTTTGAAAATTTTTGAATATAGTCGGCCACGCCCGACTTTAACCTTCCTTACTTGTTTCTATTATTTTTGTGAAAATGATGAAATTTGAAGAAAATCGGTCTAATGGGGACGACATTTGAATGGAAATTTTATATAAATCTGAACCGATCAGACCGACTTTCACCATATGTGTTTCTAGTTATACCCTACACCACTTCGTGGAATAGGGTATTAGAAGTTAGTTTTCCGCCAAATGTTTGTAACATAAAGAAATACTCCATTAAGTATACCGATCGACTTAGAATCACCAGCTGAATCGATTTATGCCTGTCTGTCCGTCTATCCGTCCGTTCGTCTGCAGTCCACCTAAGCATGTTGACACTCTACAGGTCGAAATTGTTGACCGGATGCCATGAAATTTGGCAGAAGTAATTTTTTCAGCCCAAGCACGATCGGTATTGAATTTGGAAGAAATCGGTTCAGATTTAGCCTCCATACAAATATCCCTCCAATTTACCCTATTACTGCTCTAGAATACACATTTTACATTGGGTATTGATAAAATATTCAGGAAAACATTTTCTCTACGAAATTAATTAGTTTTTTCTCAAAAAGGTACGTTTTTCTTTCTGTTATTAATCAAGTTTAACTAATCTGGTATATTTTATAGACTCAATACGTTCTTCCATCTATAGTTTATGGAATGCAAGTTTATTTCCAAATGTCATGGTCATATTTATTACTTGGCCGCACACCACCTTTATCATGACAGACTTCAGCGTCTTTTCAACAAAAAAAATCCGAACTCTTTAAGTCATAATGCCTCCCAAATTAATGAGAAGCGCAACTCATTTTTTGAATATCAGTCAAAAGCTTTCGAACCTGAGCACACCATTCTCTCAAACACCTCATCGAGTTGTATATTTATGTGTGTTAATTTCTTAAAAATTTCAACTATGTTTCAGTTTGTTGCCAAAAGAAAATCAGCGTGATAAAGTATGAGTATGATTTGATTTGAAAAACTAATGTGGTTATCACTCGAAGCAGAACGCGAAAGTTCGGATTAATTTATGTACCAATTGTTATTACAAAAACTATTTACATTTAAAATAACGCGAGCGTTCGCGTTACGCTTTGTGTGCCAATGAGGTAAATGAAATCAACGTTGTTTCGATTATCGTTCTGGCATGAATTCTATCAAATTAAGGGAACATATTTGGCGGCGATACACATTGTCACGGCTGCGGCCAAAATCGAAAATTTTTTTTTAAGAATTTTACAAATCATTTAGTGCAATTTAGTAGAAAACAGTCTAGACAAGAAAACATATTTCAAAATCAATAATTCTATAACAAAATAGTCAATATTAAAATGACTCAGTTATAATGAAGTATTAAACATATAATGAAAACCTTCTTAACATAGTTCGTACGACTCAATGTAATGAAGAAAAAGTACTTGTTCAATGATATATTATATTGTATAAGCAAGTATTTGGTAAACAACTAAGGCATCTTTGAAAGTAATATTTTAATATAATTTCCGATTTATTTTCGGAAATATTTTTTTTATTTTGAATAAGGTTGCACATATTTCGAATCAAAAAATGTCAGCTTCAGCTGCTAATACCTGCTAATGAAGTGTGCATAATTTTTATTAGTGCACAAGCCCATGACAAAAATGTGTATAAAAACCACGGTATATATGATTGAAGCTACATCAGGCTTACAACAATGTGATGCAACCATTAAAAATGACATGTAAAAGGAGCATTCCTGTAAGGAAACACCAATATAAAACGAAAAGGGGTACACATGGTGAAGACTGAATATGATTGGAGTAATGCTGTGAATACGACTAGAAGATTTGTTTGCCAATGCTATCAAATTAATAGAAAATTTTACTATTCCAAGTGGCTACACAACAAATATGATATTAATTCACCATTCAGATTTAATAAGAAACTCAATAAATGTAAACGGAATCCCTCTCGAAGAAGGCGTGAAGCCATAAAATATTCCGAAAAACGCCAGTATCATGCATGAAAAAAATCTTATGAATTAATTACAATAACGATTTCATTGAAATAATGGTTATCCAATCCGAAGCAAATCTAAATGTACATACATCAGTAGAATCGTTTATGAAAATTTAAATCTAAATATCGCAAGAAAATTGTCATTTCAAAAACCGAATTGATGAAATGGAATTGAAACTGGAATAAAATAACTCTTACCGCAAATATTAAAAACATTATTTTTTCAATTTTTTCTCTTTTATAAATTCTAAATTCTCGAACCAAATTTTCCTTAAAATTTTCCTAAATTAATTAATTTTCCTAAAATTCTGTTATATTTGGTTCATAATGTTATGTTGACAGAGCGCCCCGGTAGTCGAGTTGGTAGCGTGCTCGGCTATCAGCGTGGAGGTCGTGGGTTCGATTCCCACCAGAGGCTCTGGTCTGTCGCTGCAAATAACTAGCTACTATGGTCTTAGTCACTCCGGCTCAATCCCTGGACCCAAAATTAGGATATAAATTTACTTTGTATTGTAATTCATAAAAAAAATGTTATGTTGATATATATATATATATTTATATTCAATCCAATAAATCTGCTGCCTAAAATGTTCAGAGCACATGGAAAACACATCTAAAATGATCTTAGAGTGTTTTGGGATGATACAATGTACTGATGTAATTATTTTAAAACATCAATACCACAATTGAAAATAATTAATTGTTTGTAAGACTCAACCGGAATTGAAGTAAATTAATTAAAGTAAGCTTGAAGTACTCCTGAAGGTTTTTCAAACAAGGTATAAAACTTTAATATCGGTTAAACGGATTGCGAAATACAAGGATTTTAATATATACTCGTCAATAGGATTTTAATTTTTTTTTGTGGAAATTGCAATGTCTATAACTCTTAAAGAAAATTTTAAGATGTTTTGCCTAAGACACGTGTAAAATCTTTTTTAAAGAAGAATATTTTCTGAAATTTTCGGGAAAATCGGAGCGATGTGAAAAATTTGTTGGCCGGTTTGGCATGGAATGACTCATATATTGTATGTTAACTATATCCAATTTCTACGAAATTTCATCCATAATCATATTTAGTTGCTATATAAGCATGTACCAAATTTCAAATTTCTACGATAATTCCTTCTAGTTTTGGCCACTCGTTGTATGAAACCGTGACACTGTGCGTTATTTAATGCACAGGCGTGAAATTTCTTTTGCTGGAAAAATTATTAAAACTTAAGAGGATCCATAAAAAATACATTTTTCTAATCTTGTTCGATGTACAAAGAAAATTCAATCCTTCCACACACAAGTGTTTTGTGAAATTCACAAAATTCTCGGGTGTCCTTTTAGGAGCTATCTCCACGTGATGCGATGTAACGCATCATAAACGAAATATAGTCAAAATATGTGCAAATTGCTGAACGTTTTAAAAACAAAGCCATGATTTCTTTTTTTTTTTGTTGTCTATCTATTTCGTTTCGTTTCATTTCATTGTGTTGTATTGTAACATTTTGCCTTACCTGAACTTGTTGTATAAACGCTGGAGCGTCTACGCTCAGCATTATCCAAAACGTGATCCATTGGACTGGAAGCTCTTCTGGAATTGCGACTGCTGCTTTTTCTGCGATAGCCACGTACACTGGCACGTCTTTGCATTATAGCCGACACGGACACAGAGTAATCTTCATCGTCGTCATCCTCGTCGTTGTCATCGTTGTCGTTATTATCCGTATTAGCAGTGTGGATACTGTAGCCAGGACTTTGATTATAGTCCTCGTAATAGCGTTGCAGAGGAAAATCTATACAAAAAGCAGAAACGAAAATAATGAAGAAAAAACGTCCATGCATAAATGGAAATAACTATAATTTGTGATGTCTGCAAAAGCCCATTTAGTTTTGCATGATTTAACAAATGCCATCCCCCGACAGACTCGTCGTCCTCATACACTGAGAGAAATACAAATCATCGGACTATTCCAAATGCAGGAGGTGTGTCGGTAGTTTTACTATTCCTCCCGGTGTTTGTTATCCATTAGTGAGGACATTCACAATTCCGTTCTGTTCATGTGTTACATTTTAATGTGCCCCAAATACGTGACATTGAACAAAAGCAAATAGGATTTTTACGATGCTTTCAAATCCACCAACATCCACCCAACCCACCCTTGCAAAAAATAAAAGTGGCGGCGGCCAATGTGTCGTTGCCAGCAACACATGTTGCTTGTCTCGTTGCTAATGCGACATTGTAAGATTTGATTTGATTAAAAAAATCGTTTCGATTTTCAACAACAATTCCATGTTGCCAATAATACGAGTAAAATGTCAATAGTGGTGCGTAGCATAGACAGGGTCGAACTAAAAAATATGCATTCGCTAAGGAGATAGTAGGTTAATATTTTTTTTGGCTACGAAGGAAATCATATTGGGTACAGAGAGGAGCACTCGCCACTGGGGAACGTACGCCACACAGTGTATTATCAGCGTCAAAAACTCCCAAATTTCATGCGCCCAAATCTCGACTTACTGATATTCTGTAAGATTTTGCCAATATCGCGGCTAAATTTAGCTGTGAATGCATTTAAAGTTCATAACTGCTAAAGTAGTTGAAAATGTCATCATAAAAGGGGTTATTTTATTGGGATATATATCGGAAACCGTTTATCGTATTTATATTTCGTTTAGTTCGTAGAAAATAGGAGCTGTTGAGTTTTTCTTTTGCACTTAAAAAAGTGTAATTATGGCTTTGCTTTCATTTTCAGACAGTGGTTTGCCTGAATGTTGTATTTATTTAGTATTGTTAATTTTCTAGGGTATAAAATTATTAATGCGAGGCCGACCGATGCCTTGGCAGTTACAAATATTGTTAAACTATTGTCTTATTTATTCGTTTTAAAAAGAATATTCTGCTTACAGCTGCCAACATCGATTTACTTACAGAACTGGTAAAACCTTCTAAGCCAAAAATGAAGCAATAATTTCTTCGTTGTTCTCTGTTAATGTATTTTGGAAAAATTATTTAAAGCATACTTTAAGGATTCAAGATTTTATGACATGCGATCGCATCTTAAGTTATTTAAAAAGTATTAATAGCCATTTGTCATCGATTATAAAATTAAATAAAAAACTAAAACAAATGAGCGTTGGCACGACAGAAGTATTGTTGGGTAACTATATCGCGATCGCATCTTAAGTTATTTAATAAGTATTAATAGCCATTTGTCATCGATTATAAAATTAAATAAAAAACTAAAACAAATGAGCGTTGGCACGACAGAAGTATTGTTGGGTAACTATATATTGTTTGTGAGAATCATATCCTTTTAGAGGACGGGTTTGATGTTGAAAAGTCGCTGCGAAGACACTTGAAAAGACTTTTGACATGGTCGAAATCATGATCGTGGTAGTCTGCAGCCAAGTAATAAATGTCACCATGCCATTTGTAAATAAATTTGCATTCTATTAAATATAGAAGCAAAATGGTCTTGAGCCAGGACAATATCACCGTTCAAATCAAATAATTTTTATAACAAATTTCGAAAATCGCAAAAAAACTATCTAAAATTTGTATTTGGGCGTTGGGCGTGGCACTGACAATTTGCATTTGATTGTGGACTCAGGTAAAATCACTGGTAATGATTGTATTGACATATACATATATTAAAATAAGAGATTTATGGCGTTTTTGCATTTTAACTAACATGGGAGGTAGGGTCGGATTTAAACAAAAACGTGTTTTTGATCTAATTTAAAGATATAGGGGATGTGTGCGAAAATTCAAGGTCCTAGCTCTATTCCTTCTAATTTTTGCCGCAGCTTCTATGAAAATATTCCACTGTGCGCCACTCCAATTTATCTCAGGGAATGGAATTTGTACTTTTAACAGAAAAATAGGGCAAAAAGGAATGGTACCAACAAAAATGAGACCACCTTCGCATCCCATTCAAAGAACTTAGGAAATAGGAGCGACGTAAAACAGGTCGAAGCTCTGTCCTCGGAAAAAATACACTCAGTATCCTTATAGGTGTCATCACTGTGTAATACGTAAGTACTTCTGTAGAAGCTGTCAAGATGAATAAAAGGACGAATCAGTGCAACACCTGATATATTCTTGTAAATGACTGTAAAGGATTTTAAATATAATATCTCTTATTGTCTCTAGAGAATTATTTTCAATGCAATTGATGGACATTGCCAAGGGAAAGAAATGCGCTATATTTCCCAGTTCGGGGATTCAATAATCTGAATCATCAGAAAAGTGCTCCCAAACATTGCTCAAAATCAAAATTGGTTGGGCGACCTTTCCCTGCAAAAACACTGATGCCCATTAATTGAATGTTAAAATTATAAGCGAAATTGCTGCACACTCAGCAAAATAGCATTCTTAAATCTGAGTAAAATCCATACTCCAATTTAGTTTAACAATTGTACTCCAGTTTAGGTAAAATTTCCTTATGAGAAGGAAAATTAAATAGATATGAGTACACTTTTCTTATTTCAAAGCCAGAAAAAATAGTACATATACTCAAAATAGGGTAGTAAATTTACTTAAAAACATTTTTTTTATCTAGTAAAAACTTCTTACAATAAATAAATACTTGTGCGGAAGAAAATTTACTAGTGTTTAAGAAAGAAAGTAATGCAGAATTTTTTTGTATGGAAAAATTCCATTTTGGGATGTTTTTACTTAAAAATGTGTTTTTGTTACTTCAAATAAAGTAAATAAATGTAAGTAAATTTATGCCATGTTCCTCATACATTCAAGTATAAATGAAGTTATAAAAATACTTCAGAGTGTTTAGAAAAATACATGAATAGTGGTCTAAAAAGAAATTCTCGTTCGTTATCCGAGACTTTCTTCATAAGTACTTCAAATATTACTCTAAACAATCACTGCGAAGTCGCCTACCTAGCCTCCGCAGCAGTCATGGTGAAATATCTCAACTCTTTATGGTATGAGTAAGATGAAATGTTTGAGAACTATACCATGTTGTCATTTTTCATATGAGTATTGCATACTCTGAAGCGAAAAAATTTATTTCAATTATCAAGTATAGTCGTAGTCAGGCTGAATACAAATTTAGTTGGTTTAAGGAAAATCTTAGTCAGTCTGAGTACAAATTTACTTGGTTTAAGGAAAAATTTCCTCATATTGAGTATAAATTTACTTGGCATGACTACAAATTTACTTAGTTTGAGTAACAATTTACTTGGATTGAGGAAAGAATCGGAATATTTTCCTCAGTTTGAGTATAAATTTACTTGATTTGAGTATAATTTCTTAAAAATTTTCCTCAGATTAAGTAAAGATTTACTTGATTTGAAGAAAAATTTTCCTCAGTATGAGTAAGTTTTACTTGCTTTGAGGAAAAGTTGAACTGGAATCAAGTTCAAAGCATGTCCTATTTTCAAGGAAAAGTTTGTACTTGATGTGAGAAATTATTGCATACGAAGTTCAATTTTCTTCAGTTTTAGTACATATTTACTTAATCCGTGGCATACTTTTTTCTGAGTGCAGGATCCAGAAATCGATGCATTGCGTGGTGATGTCAACTCTCAAATTGAATATGAATGGCTGCACTCGCTAAAGGATTCAACTATGACCGAGAAATACTTTTTAATATTTCAAAGCTTTTCATACACAGAAAAAACTAAAATCAGATTTCAATTAAAAAATTCGCAGATTCAATTAAAAAGTTTTCAATTAAAGTTTAAATTCAATTAAAAAATTACTTGAAATATTTCGAAAAATTTAATTAAATAATTTAATTGCTTTTATTAATATTTTTTTTAATTTTCAATTAAATGTTTTAATTGGATCAATTAATACTTTAATCAAAATATTTAAAAATTTTCAATTAAACGTTTTAATTGGACCAATTAAAATTTTAATCAAAATATATTAAATTAAATTTTATGTTTTAATAATTAATTAATATTAAATGTTTAATATTTAATGTTTTAATTGGGCCAATTAATACTTTAATCAAAGTTATTAAAAATCAGAAAAAAACAAGTTCAATTTTCTGTATGTTAAAATAAACGCACAGCGACACCTTGCTCCAAATAAAAGCAAGAGCCGAATGACCACAAACTCATTTTGGTTGTACAACACGTGTGTTATGGAAATTCAATTTTTGAGCACCACTGCTGTAAATGTAAGAAAAACAATAACAAACTACACTCTAAGAGTGATCAAATCAAAGTAGCTTTTGACCGTTTTCTGTTCATGCAAACCACAAGCAACTAGGGTGATCAAAAGCCCTGTTTTTCTGCAATGTCGGGTTTTTGGGTTTTTCGAAAACCGTGATTTCAAAAATACCGGTTGCCCGGTTTTTTTGTTAAAACCGGTCGGACCGGTTTTTTTCGGGGTTTTCTTGAAGCAGTAGAAAATGGGGAAATTATTCATTATTCTTGGGGATAGGACAATAATCAGATTCACTGAAATCTTTCCAAAATTACTCCAAAAATTCCTGCCAGAATTAGGATCATTTTGGTCCATTGCCAAAAGTTCATTTGATGATTTTTAAAAAATATATCAACCTATCATTACTACTAGTATTCCCAAAATATCAGTTTAGAACAGGTGCGAACACCGTACAAATTTTGTCTTGCTGAAATCGTTTTGAAAAACTGCGATTCTGATATCTTGTAGAGATAAAATAAGCTAAAATATATAAAAATAAGAAAATAAATCATAAGTTGGACTCTACAAGGACTTTTCAATTTTCTCTTAAATTAGCAAAGTTCATCAATCTCATACAAGGACAAGTAATATACGTATACGGCTGGATCGCGAAAAAATTGCTGCGGTCAGAAATGAATACTGGTTTATTAATAAGGATCTGCAAAATATTTCGTCCTTGGGTCAACCCGTCTGTGAGCTAAACACCTCTAAAAATAATCACATATATTCTTATATGTATGGATGAGGTCTATGATGATAATATGAAAAGTGGCATATTATAAACAAATTAACACCGAAACAGAGACTTTTTTGCAACCGGGTTTCCCGGTTTTCTACAAACCGCGATTTTAAAAACCCGGGGATCGGTCTCAGATGAAAAACCCGGTTGACCCGGTTTTCGGTCTCGGGTTTGAAAGAATGAAGAACAGACAACTACTTTTTGCCGTTTGTTTTTATTTCATGCCGCTCATAATCCGCTCTCACCGAACACACTCACACGTTGTTGTTGTTTGTTTCGTTGAACGACATCATTACTACGGACAAAAACACACGAGAATCGCCGGCGATATTTGTTTCTACCATAATATAAAAATCAATTAAAAAATTAATTGATATTATTAAAAAGTTGTTAAAAGCAAATTCAAAAATTAAGTGATTCAATTAAGACATTTACTGAAAACCAAACTTGATTTCAATAAAATGTTTTTTGCGTAGTTTCAGAAATCATAGAAAACGACGACAATTTTGTTAGACAAAAATCAATTATATCTGGATAGGAGTTTATTTGTTCCCTAAGAAAATAAAAACTATATTTATTTATATATTAAATACATTTTAAAAGAATTAGAAAATAATAGTAGAACCAAATCATATTCGACCCAGTCTAATCAATATGTCTGTACTACTCACCTATAAAAGCTTCTGTTACAGGACTGGCGAGATTGCTGGCAGCATAACTCAATGTAAACTCGCCCGGTTTCTCCTCTGGTGACCTTTTTTTGTTGTTGTGACGGGATTGAGCAATTGTTCGTCGGATGCGGGCGTGCGGCCGAGTTGCGTTTGGTGTTAGAGGTGATGGTGGTAACAAAAGGAAACGGAAACACAATACATGGAATTAACGCTGATGGTATTAAATTTCAAAAGCTTCGTGGAGGAAAAAAATTAACTTAAATCGGATTATATTTATACGTTAGAGTTACTTTAAAAGCAATTGATTGGAAATAAGCATTACATAAATTTGCAGTACACCCTCCAAAGTGCCATGAGCCCTTAATCGTTCTACCGTTTGTCTGCGTGAAATGGAGGTATGGTAGTGGGCATGAATGGGGGTTGTGAGAAATGTGATTAATGAGAAATTCCATGTTCCATCTACGAGAAATATTCGAAGGTAATAAATACTGATTTGATGAAAATTACAGAACGTGTTTGGTATTAATGGTTACAAACAATGACAATCCCGTAACTTTATAAATTTGCATATTTTATGAAAGAGAGTCTGTTCAACCAGTCAAATATTTTGCTCAGAGAGATTTTACAATTATATTTCGATGGTCATTTGTATAACATTTATACACTGTTCAGATATACTGTGACATAACACTGTACTGATTAGGATGTCAAAAACCGTAACCGGTTTTATCTTCCGAAGGCGTTGGCCGGTTTCTGTTAACCGACCAATTTTTGCTAATCGAGAAAACCGGTTCTATATATAGAAAGCAAAAAACTGCCTCAGGCTGAACCTGTCATTGAGCAAGTTCATTTTTTACATGGACGAAATTCAGCAATGTAAAACATAATGTCACAGAATACCGATAAAGGGACTGATAATATTCTGGAGCAGAACTATTTTATAGAAGTAGATGACGATTTGGACATACCGTTGTTGATTTAGAAATCTAAATAATCTGTTGAAGAATATTGAAGTAACGTCTTGACCTATCGACGTTAATGGTGCAATTTCTCCGAATATGCAAATACGCTAGTCATTTATTTCAAGAATTGTAATTGAGACCGTTCACGTCGAATAAAATATAAAAATTTGATTTGAATTCGACAACATTTACTCGGATTCGTATGTACACTACCTAGAGAAAGTCTGCATACACTAATATTTTTAGTAAAATTTCAACTTTTAAAGCTTGGAATTATTTTTATATTTACGTTTTTTATAATCTTTTTAATTGATACCTTTCTACATTTCCCACCAATAAAAATGATACTAGGGAAGTTATATTCGGCTTTTTAATTCAAAAGTTATCGATAACTTTGTGTCATTACCGAAAATTGAGGTGCGGGAAAAAGTCTGCGTACAAATTCTTTAAAACGGGGAATCACACAATTCTTCTTGGGTTTTTTCACTCCAATCACATGTTTCACTTCAAATATAATGAGCTTAATCATATTTCAGTGTTTTGTTTAACGTTTACAACATGCCTCCAAAGAAAAGATAATTATTGTACACTTATAGAGAACAGGCAAATTCTTGCGTGAAATTCATCTATTCAGCGAGTTATCAACAATTTTCGAGAAACTGGAACATTTGTATCAACTGAAAAGTGTCCTAGAATTTATGAAACCTTTCTTAGAAACTATACAGTTCTTCATACAATGAACTTCTGTCATACAAGTTCATTATTTTTCATAATATAATTTATGAAAAGTTTCATAGATTTTATAATGAAACTTCATTATATATATGAACAAGTTTTATAAATATTAATAATTTACACTGAGGTTTCATATATATATAAAAAACAAAAACATATCTGACTTGTTGACTAATCAGTCGATACACACCACCATTGCGAGAATCTTTGCAATGAATATGTCTTTGAACTAAATCAGGGTAAATACTTATGTGAGAGTTAACTTAAGCGAAATGAGAATTGCTAACTTTCAACTGAATAAGTCGCCATACTAAAAATCTATTCGTAAGTTATGAAACGTTTCATAAAAATATTTGTGTAATGAAATGTCTTCATAAATATACATTTCACAACACAAATATTTTATTGGGTATGACATATTTCATAATCTTTAAGAATTTTTATAGCCTCCACATCCAGGATGGGGTTATACTAACTTTGACATTACATTTGAAATATCGACGTATCCACTTTGAAATATCGACGTAAGACCCTATAAAGTATATATATTCTTGATCGTCATAAAATTCTAAGACGATCTAGCCATGACCGCCTGTCTGTCCGTCCGTCTGTTGAAAGCACGCTAGCATCTAAACGAACGGAGCTAGGACGTCCAAATTTTCCATAAATGCGTCTTATAGTCGTAGATCGGTAGGGATTATAGCTGGGCAAAATCGGTCCAGAGGGAAAATATCCGCCATTAACATTCCATCTATAACAAAAACGTTCACCATTAACACATAAAATAAAGAGATTTTTCGAAATTCCTACTTTTTGGGGTTAAAATGGAAAAAGGGGATAAAAATTATACCAATCAAGTAACCGAGTCATAAAATTCGGAGTATACATTCCTCTGACTGTGTGTGCACGAAAAATAACAAGTAAGAATGCGTTAAGTCCGGCCGAACCGAATCTTATATACCCTCCACCACGGAGTGCTTTCCACAGTATTAACAGCAGATTAAAGAATGTCGACTTTACATAGAAGTACAATACCATATTAGGAAAATTGTGATATGTGTTTTTATGCACATTACTATATTTGTTTACTATTTCAAACTATAATGTATACTTATGCGCACTGTTTAAAATATACTACTATATATAAATACAATGCTGTAATTGTGAAAGTGCCTAAAAAGTAGATGATTGTCAGTACAAATTGAATATCCGTCATGTTTCGCTAATACATTGGAATGGACACAGCTAATTTCATGAATCTAGGAGCCGTTTGCTTGGTACCCGTTTTATTCTTTTTTAAAACACTGAATTTCATGATTCTAGCCACAGCCAATTGCTTGGTACCAATTTTGTCCCGTTTTACTCCTAAAGGTACGAATATCGAAAGCTATCGCGCCTACGCAGTCAAAACAATGTACACACCGAATTTCATTATATAGGTTTGTACAAATTTCGGAAAAAAACCTTTTTGTCAGATGAATGTATACACCGAATTTCACGATTTCAACTTCTGCGGTTTTGTTGGTCCCATTTTTTATCATTCTTTTTCAATTATATCCCATACAAGTAAGAATTTCGAAAAATCTTTCTATTTTATGTGCCTATTCAATTAGAGGGAATTTCATGATTCTATTTAGCTGTTGTCGTATCATTGGTACCATTTTTATCCCTTTCTCTCCCATTTCGCCGACTAAAGCTTTTATTTTCTTGTTGATGCTTTCAAGTTACAAGAGGAATGTCCGCAACAAATTTCAAAAAGCAGAAATTAAAAAAATGTTTAAATAAACTAAATATTAGGGTGAAAATTGTTTTCCTCTGGGCCGATTTCGCCCACTTTCCCAAGCGATCTGCAACAATAAGACATTTTTACGGAGATTTTCAACCTCCTAGCTCATTTCGTTCGGAAGCTAGCGTGTTTTCAACAGACAGACGGACATGGCTAGATCATCTTAGAATTTTACCACGACACAGAACATATATACTTTATGGGGTCTCCGACGAATATTTCAAGGTTTTACAAACGGAATGACGAAGTGAATAGACCCCCATCCTGTAGGTGGAGGATATAAAAATGGTACCAACTGCACGGCTACAGCTAGAATGATTAAATTCTGCGTAGAAACGTAAAATAAAGAGATTTGCGGAAGTCGCACTTTTAAGAGCTAAAATGGGAAAAGGGGATAAAAAGGGTACCAACCAAATGACCGCAACTATAATCATGGAATTCGGTGTATACATTCATTCGTACATTTTTACTTTTACGGCAAAAATGGTTACAATCGTGAAGATAGTTTATCTTGTACTGTGTACGTGAGAGATAATAGGTTTTCAAAATTTGGACTTTTGGAATTCAAATTGTTTGAAAATACAACCAATCAAATGACTGGAAATTCACCCACTATCTCCCAATATTTAGAGAATAAATAAACTTTTTTGAAGATTGCTGCCTTATATTTACTTTTTGAATTGACTTGATGTATTATTTCGATATATATAGTATAAACATATTGGTAGCCTTGCATTATAAGCATAGCTTAAAATTTTATATTTATTTATAAAATAATTTTTCCATGTTTTGATTTGTTTTTGTTTCGTTATGTCAAAATAATTTAATTTCCTGTAATGTTACTGCACTTCTACGAAAATCGACAGCCTATGTTGAATGCATTCCATGGTGGAGGGTATATAAAGTTCGGCTCAGCCGAGCTTAACTCCGCTTTTACTTGTTATTCCGAATTAAAGAAAAACAGCTCTAATATTTCTCGAAATGGGCCATCATGATCGTGTAATTTTCTAAACAACCAGCTTTGTATTTTGAAACGATGATATCTCAGGAATGGTTTGAGATTTTGTGATCTTTAGGATGGCGTGCGTGATTTTTATTTCAAAACCAGTTCTCTTAACAATCAAAAATTAATTAATTGATTCCTGGGATATTCTGAATCCAGATTCAGATTAGAGTACTGAAAACTTTCCAAGTTCTTGGTTGACAATTGATTTGACCTGAGGAATACTTATTATTCACCAAAATTAACTTGCCAGTCAAAATAAGAAAAATTAACGATCGCCCAAAAAAATATTTGTGTCGATTTGACATTTTTTAGAGATGTAGGCAATTCTCCATCGTGAACAAATACCCACATATTTAAAAATGTCCAATCGCCATATTATTTTACAACGACTATGGGTTTTTATTCTTTTTTTCTATTATTCATGCAGCCGTATAATTGCCATTAAGAGGGAGTCAAAATCTCCTTATCTGCTCCGACAATAGTATGTCCAACATTTAATATCATTTTCTTAACAAAAAAGCCCCTTAAAATATTCATAATACTGCAGTGTTCATAAGTGTTTCACTTTTTGGGTTTTCTCATTTACTTTAAATTGCCATTGCCCACCTCTCGTTGTAGTTTGTTTGCATTATATTTTATTAACATTTTCTTCTTATACCTTTTTCGTCCTGCTATTTCGTTGAAGTCAATTCCAACACCTGATGTTGGTGCTCCTGTGCCCCACGTTGCACTGGCTCCTGGCGCCGGTGTTGCAGGCTTCGCTTTAAATTCCTTTTCGGTGGTGCCACACGGCGGTGTTGCCCACGTAACCGACAGTTGATGCGATGGTGGTGTCGTCCCAGTGGGTGTTGAAGTATTCTGCGGGTTTAACGAGAAAAACAAACAGATAAATTACTTGCCTGCTGGCTGTGGTATGTATGTAGGCTGTAGTGCCGAGTATATATTACACAGAATTTATTTTTAATTTCGCAGAAACAAAAACGCACATTTGAGATTTACGGCTAAAACTGCGCGTAATTGTTGTTCATAAAATAAAAACAAAAAGGTTATTGTTTCTGGAATGTTAAAAATGTTGATGGTATAATAAGATTAAAGTTTTATTAGTAAAATTAACGCAAATCCTGGCGGCATAACACTAACGATTTACATAATGCTCTAAGTGATGTGTAAATATGAATTATTTTCTGATGTCAAAGGTCACGTGAAAGGGAAAGCTCATGTTACACCTATGTTTCTGTTAAACAAATTTTATGATCGGCTTAAAAAGTAAACTAGTCAACAGGTGAGCTGCAGATGTTAGTCATTTCACGAAATATGGTGTTAATTTAATTGTAAGTAAAACATTATTCATAAGCTTTTTTGTACCCAAAAAATATTTAATATCTTTTCAAGCTGGCTTGAACTAGATAGTTCAAGACGCGATATAGAAGTATTTTGTGTCATTGGAAAGGAGATTACCTCTAGTTTACTAAATAGGGCGAAATTAAAAAACTATTTAAACTAAACATTCAGAATTCTAAAATGGATGAAAAAATATTTAACCCTCTAACCGGTAATTTTTTAATAATTAATAATAAAAATATATGTTGAGATATTTTTCTGGGATAATTGTGTTCAAATTAACTCAGAAAAAGAATCAGAAAGTCATTTGCTAATTTAGTTTGAGAGCCAGATGATAAAAGGTGAGGAGTGACTTGCGTCCTCTACACACAAAACAATTTGTTCACATTCACAAGTATATGTATATGTTGAAACTAGATAGTCGCACCTTATCAAGAAAATATAACACAATTAGATCCGGGCCCATAAATCATTATTATTTAGTTTGGAATAAGAAGAATTCACACATAAAGTTTCACGTGTTTTTATTTTTTTTTCGGACTTTGTGCACAAAACTGAAAATAAAATCTAAACTAAACGTTATAATGTGTTTGGTACTTATACAAAAGAGTTACAATGTCTGTTGTTCGAAGTATATATAAATTTGTTTTTGTAAGAATAAGCAATTATTGAGTTAATTCCAGATTTTCGAAGAGTGCGCTGAGGCACTATTGTGGGTTAGAGAGTTGCTATTGGTATAAAATGGGATTACAGTCTACAGAATTTGCAAGATTTTAAAAATAAATTAGAATGTTATGATTTGTAATTTGAGAAATTGCGATTCAATTTGGAAATTCGCTTAAGAAAATTCTCAACTTCGAAGTGGGCCTACGGAAGAAGGTACTCGGGAAGACATTGCCTTTTTATACCCTCCACCTAAGAAGGTATATTCATTTTATCATTCCGTTTCTAACTTATTGAAATATTCATCGGAGACTCCATAAAGTGTATATATTCTGTATCGTGGTGAAATTCTAAGACGATCTAGCCATGTCCGTCTGTCTGTTGAAAGCACGCTAGCTTCCGAACGAAATAAGCAAGGAGGTTCAAATTTTCCCTGATTGTGTCTTATGGTTGCAGATCGGTTAGGTGGGCAAAAATAACCCACAATATTTAGAATGTTTAAGCATTTTTTTAATTTCTGCTTTATTATACCCTCCACCTCCAGGATGGGGGTATACTAACTTTGTCATTCCGCACCTTGAAATATCGACCTGAGACCCTATAAAGTATATATATTCTTGATCGTCATAAAATTCTAAGACGATCTAGCCATGTCCGTCCGTCTGTTGAAAGCACGCTAGCATCTAAACGAAACGAGCTAGAACTTTCAAATTTTCTATAAATGCGTCTTATAGTCGTAGATCGGTTGGGATTGAAACGGGGAGAAATCGGCCCAAAGACAAACATTTTTCTCACAAGGACTAAAAATACCCATAATAATCCCTAATATTTAAGAGCATTTAAGCATATTTTTGCAATATGTCTGCTTGTACTTTCTTGATATTGGGTATGCGCATTCCCCCGATAACAAAAACGTGCACCATAAAGTGATTCTTATTTGTAGGGGGTGAAATGTGGCAAAAAAGGGATAAAATGGTACATATTAAACGACAACAGTTAGAAACTCGAAATTCGGTGTGTACATTCCTCTAATAGAGTAGATACATAATATAAAAGTATTTTTTCCAAATTAGTACTTTTAAGGGGTAAAATGGGAATAGAGGGATAAAAATGGTACCAACCAAACGGCTGCTCCTATAATAATCAAATTCGGTGTATACATTCCTCTGATTGCATTGTAAACGGATTTTTCGAAATTCGTACTTTTTGGGGTTAAAATAAAAAAGGGGATAAAAATAGTACCAATCAAATGGCCGCAGCTAGAGTCGTGAAATTTGGAGTATATTCGTCTGACTGTGTAGACACGGAAAATAAACGGATTTATCGAAATTCGTACTTTTTGGTGTCAAAATGGAAATGGGGGATAAATAGTACCAACCAAATGACCGCAGCTAGAGTCATGAAATTCGGAGTATACTTTCCTCTGACTACGTAGACAAGGAAAATTCGTACTTTCAAGGTATACAATGGTACAGAGGGATAAAAATAGTTCTAACTAACGACTAAAGCTAGAATGATGAAATTCTAATTGGGTAGAAACGTCAAATAAAGAGATTTTAGATAGTCGTACTATTAAGGGGGTAAAAATGGTACCAACCAAATGGCCGCAGCTGGAATCGTGGAATTCGGTGTATTCATTCCTCTGACTGCATAGACACGCAAAATAAAAGTTTTTTCCAAATTCGTACTTATTCTTTTACGGCAAAAATTGGTTGAATCATAAAGTGAGGTTATTTTGCACTATGTACGTCTGATAATGGATTTTCAAAATGAGTACTTTATAGAATGGAAATACAAACAACTGTAGCACCCACTATCCACCAATATTTATGGTATTTAAGCTTTTTGAAAATATAAATAGAAGAATATTTATTTTTTCAATTGACGTATTGGTAGCCTTGCCTTATGAGCGTGGTTTGAAATAATTGAAATATTATATTTATTTAGAAAATTATTTTTTTAATATTGGTATTTGTTTCGATTTGGCTATATAAAAAAATTATATTTTTCTGTAATATTACTGCACTTCTATGAAAATCGACATCCTTTGTGGAATGCAATCAATGGTGGAGGGTATATAAAGTTCGGCCCCGCCGAACTTAACGCCGTTTTTACTTGTAATAACTTAAAATTTGTTGCGCAAATAAAAGTGTTACGGGCGAAATGGTATACAAATGGTACCAAAGATATGACAACAGCTAGAATCATGAAATTCGGTGTGTAACTCTTTATAATTGCGTGGACTCGTAAAATAAAGGGATTTTTCGAAATTCGTACTTTTAAGGGATGTAATTGGAAAAGTGGGATAAAAATGGTAACAGCCAAATCACCGAAGCTGAACTCATGAAATTCCATATATATATTCATCTGAATGTGTAGATGCGATAAAATATTTTTTGAAATTTGTGTTTTTAGAAGGAAATGGGGCGAATAGGTATGGAAATGTTACCAAGCAAATGGCTGCAGCTAAAATAGTGAAATTCGGTGTGTACATTGTTCTCACTGAGTTGACGCAAAAAATAGAGAGATCTTTCGATATTCGTAACTTGAGTATCTACACTCGTCTGACTGCTTGGACGCGGAAGTTAAGAGGATTTTTAAAGAAAATTTCCTTCTATGTAAAGTCGACATCTTCTAATCTGTCGGTCATACGTAATACTGTTGAATGCACTCCGTGATGGAGGGTGTATAAGTTTCGGCCGGCCGAACTTAACGTCTTTTTAATTAATCATATTTAAACTCGTCGACATTTACAATGGACTTATTTTCACAAATATAAATCATATAAATAAAAAATCGCTAGAACTGATTCTTTGGAAAGCAAACATCTATAAATTTTTCTCATAAAGTGTTTGGTTATTTGTTTCAAAACTAACCCTCTTTATGTAACTAACCCCCATTTTTATTATGTCTCTTTAACCAATCACAGTTGTGTACCAAAAAATGAGGATTAGGTTATATTATGGCTGTTATAAAGTCAACATATGACTCACTTGGACCAGAAGAAGTCCATTGTGATTTTACACCACCTATCGGAACCAACCTGTGCGACTCCAGAAACCCTTTATCATGGCAACGTTTATGCTGACAAAGTCACCTAAGCTTTTAAATAAGGCTGAACCTTGTGTCACTAAACGACTTCCAGTCATAGCAAGACAGAAAAGATGTTTGGCCACTGGGCATGTTTACCGAATATGCAGTGCCCCATTAATATTGAAATCAACGTAGACAACTGAAATTTTTCAAATAAAAGACGGCAGATCGGTCTTTTTATATAATTTTTTAACCATACTATCTTCACGATTCTAGATCTGCCCTCATACCAACCACTTATCAAATAGACATAACTTCGGTTTGATAAACACTGCACCCCGACGTTCCTACCGTCAAGTTTGGGTAAAATTTTAAATAATGACTTCTAGCTGGATCCAATAATCTCTAACGGCTCTTGCCAAATATATCCACCGACATGGAGTAGTTCACATCTATTAAGTCTAATCGCTGCTCTAGCTGCATTTTAAGTATATCGCTTCTGTAGGAGTTGTCGTCATAGCTCCACATGTAGCCTTATCGGTGGATATAAATAACACATCTTCTCAACGACTGTCCATCAAAGCAAGACTGAATGCACAGCAGACTCTGACCACCGTACTTAAACAATCAACATAAATAAAAAGGCGTAAAGTTCGGCCAGGCCGAATGTTATGTACCCTCCATCAAGGAGTACATTCCACAGTATTATCGACTGATTAGAAGCTGTCGACTTTACATAGAAATGCAGAACCATAATAGGAAAATTATGATATCTTGTTTTCATATTTACTGTTTCAAACTATAAGGTAAAATTATGCGAACTGTTTTAAATAAATTGTGATGCTTTATTATAATATTGCTAGTCCTCTACTATATAAGTATAAAACTTCAATTGCAATCAAAATGTGAACATGAGGCAGCAAACTTCAAAAATCTGCCTAATATATTAGGTTATTATCAGTCGTCATTAGAGAGAAACGTCTTCTCTCAGGGCCGATTTCCCCTATTTCCATTTTTTTATTCCGGCTACAGACCAAATATCAGTACCATATGTTTCGCGTCCACAGTGGAATGCACACACCTAATTTCATGATTCTTGCTACAGCGGTTTGCTTGGCACCAGTTTACATCTTTTCCAATTGTATGCGATTTTTGAAAAATTCGTCTATTTTACGTGCCTACGCAATTAGAGATATGTACATTCCAAAAATTTCATTTATTTATTTTTGGTGCTTTCAAGCTACAAGAGAAATGTACGAAACAAATTTCAAGAGCATATAAAGCAGAGATACAAGCCGACAATCCGCCGTCGCCGCACGTTTCTGAATGAGCCGCGCCGCCGCCGATTTCATCGGCTCAAATCGATTTCAACCACGCCGCCGATATTTTTTTAGATCTGAAGGGGGTCTAACTCCGTCAAATCTTACTACCAAAATAGACAACAAACTTAAAATTACAAAAGAAAATATAACTGTCGACTTAGGTTCCCCTGCTACTGTGAAATATATGGATCTTTCTTTGAATTTGGTATATGATGACGTAAGTAAGTTGAATGATTATATTTTGATTTGAAAGTAGCATTTCTTTGGACACTCTTGTGTAGAACACAAAACCACAAATTTATATTTAGGCACACACATTTATATTTAGGACGAGAAGTTGCACTGTCCTCCGACTACAATACCATTTGCACTGATATAAAGCAGACATTTTCAAAAAAAATGCTTAAATAATCTAAATATTATTATTTTCAGTACTTTTTTTCCTCTGGGTCGATTTCGCCCACATTCAATCGATCTACAACCATATGACACATTTACGTATCGATCTACAAACATAAAACACATTCACTCATTTCTTTCGGCAGCTAGCGTGTTTTCAACAGAAATACAGACGGACATGGCTAAATCGTCTTAGAATTTTACCAGGATACAGATATATACTTTGTGGGGTGTTACAAACGGAATGACAAAGTGAATATACATACCCCTCATCCTAAGGTGGAGGGAATACTAAAATAAACTTTTTATGTGTTCTGAATATAATTCATCCGATTTCCAGCTATCACACACACACATCGGTCATATACTTATTTCCTTAACATATGAGGCGACAAATCAGTACTCAGTATTGATCAAATAAAAATTTCCTTCGGAAGCAGAAGGGTGATTCCATTGGGAAGGGTTTGATACTTTTGCTTAAATATATTATAATATCCATATTGAATGAATGGGATTTTTACGATATTGCCAATTGAAAACGTCTGATTATCGCAAATATAAATAGCCTTTAAAATATTGGAGACATACGACGAACTAGAGCGTCTCTGGTGTGACCTTAGATTTGAAGAAAATCGTGAGGTTTTACTCCTTCCATGACATGACATCATACATTTTTTAAAATCTTTTGATTTTGCAAAAATATTCAATTTGTATTTTTTGTTTGCCGTGCCGAAATACACACATTTTTTGTCGAAGAAGATCGATCCAAAAAACATGGACCATTTTCAACACTGGTAATTTTGTTGTATAAGTTGACATGTAATTTTCAATTTAAGATGTTCCGAGAAATTTTCCGACAAATAGAAAATGTAGTCCTAAAGTGTCCTATTTGAAGCTACTTTTTTTGATTTTCTCGGAAAATGTGTCAAATTGACCCCTAAAGAGAGTAGCTAGAGGGTTAAGATATTTGTCAAAAATGCACCTTATGAAATTCCACAATATAGTTCGGGCAATAAATTAAAACTTTAACCCACTGCAAAAAGAAACTCAGACCAGCTGGACGATACTTTTATTCCACAAAATTAATCTACTTAAAATGACCTTTAAGAATTAAGAATTAAGTGTTCCAAAAATGCAGTGTTATTATTTCTGAAATAAACTCAGAAATATGTATAATATAGAAGTATAAAAATTACGAATGTTTTGAAATGTTGTGCGTAAAAGGGGGACTTTAAGTGGAATACCCCAGAACAAGTAGCTGGAAATCGAATGTTTTGAATTTTGTATATCACATAAAATTCTATCAAATTTATATTTTTACTTTAGAAGTCGTATATCTCACCAACTACGGAAGCGTTTTTCTTTTGATAGGACCAAAAAATGAATCGAACTACATATTGTACTGTGAACACAAATTTGGTGGATGTTCTACATTTTTGATAAGGAAGGTTTGCCTTTAGTCAGGCCTTCGTGAACTTCAATTCAAATCTGACCAACCAGTTAAAAATGTCAGTTTTATTTGCTTGTAACACCAAAAAATAAACATTTCGCTTCCTTTGGTTCGTCCTTCATTCCTTCGGGAAATATCTCATCATTTAAATCGGTGAAAAATTCCACCTATTTTATGATTAAAAGAATAAATTAATAGGCTGACGGACATGGCTAAATCGATTCAGAAAGTGATTATAATTTCATCGTTATAATAAAGGAGTTATCTATATATCTTACTTATAAATTAAATGTAGAAAGTTTATTCCGAAATGCATATTAAGTCGTGTTTGGCCGTTGGCTTATTGGCATAAATCATAGATTTCAGAAATCCCAAAAGCATTTAAAAAATCGCCAAAAGGCATGATCTTGCCGCCAACTTCTTATCTTCAATGCGGGAAGTTACACTATCACGAAATCTCTAAAATAGGGTGGTCCATTTTTGAATTTTGAATTTGAACTACCGACTATTTTGAAAGATATTTCAGGTTTATGTTGTGCTCATTCTCATCTCGGTGGCTATGTCAGTAAGCAAAAGTGCCGCATGTGGGGTCCGGAGAACCCACACGTGACTATTGATAAGCCACAACGAGTCACTGTTTGCTGTTGATTTTGTGCTGGCTGCGTCATTGGAAGATGTACTGAAAAATTGGTTTGATCGTATGAGGTACTGCCGAGCAGCCGTGGTAGTCATAAGAATGATATTTTGTTCCATTATTAAATGACAAATAAAACCAGAACTTTAAAAGAATAATCAGTACTTTTTTTAATTAAAAGTTTTAAATGTCCCACCCTATATATTAATTCAAAAGTTTCCTATGTTGCAAACAAAACTATGCTACATTGTAGATGGTTTGATTCCTCAACAGCCACTCGTAGATTTCCAGAAGACCAAATGCAACCATTTTAACAATTAACGAGGTCGCGAAGATGAAGAAGTTTTTGTTCGTACAGAATTCATTATTTTTAAAATATTTCTCAACAACTTTCAGACGAACAAAAACAATTTAGCTCAAAAATGAGGCGGAGTTTAAAATTACGTGAATTTTTTATTTGAGACCGAGTCAGTTTCGGAACTATTCTCAATTGATTCAATTTACAATCCCAATCAACGCTTCACAATAATTATTGTCGCCCCAAGATATCGCAGGCCAATAGTAAGTGGTCAGTAGCGATATAACGATCTTGACGATTTTATATGATTTCAAACTAAATCCTTTTGAACATAACAACGTTTTGAAAGCTGAATGGCCTTAAATCCTATGGAAATTTAAAGCCCTTCGGTCTGTCATCTTATGTCAGAATATGTATATTCTTCGTTGTTAATAGAATTTGCTCGTTTCTTTAATTTCTTTACGCGAGGTCAACGTATCGATGGAACCTCAATTGCGATGTACATACTTTGTCATTGTTTTTGGTAGGGGCTTGTGTAGGGTGTGCCATATATGCGGCCGCTCCCGTCTTTAGTTCTCTCCTACTTGCCTTGTCAAAGGTATGGTCAATCTCTGGGAGGTAGTTTGCTATTCAAAGACTATTATGAAGTAATGCCCAGCAATATTGGCCATATGATGTAGGGTGTGATGATAATATCAAAGATATCACTTGAATGAATATGCATATGGTTATCACCCTATTACACGGAAGCGACCATCCCATGATTCAAATTCAAAACTCCCTGCTGTGCTTATTTGTTCTTTATCAATTGTCACGGAAATATTTTCGTCGATTATTTTGGACACGAATTGACATCACTCCCCCAGGCACATTGGTATCTTCTTCGTGCGAATTACCATATTTATTTGTTGTTGACATTCTTCTGCTTCTTCTTAGTGGCTTATCTAAATTTTTCGAACTTGACATGTAAATGACCCGCTTTGACCTCTGATGCCCTTGAGATTTCGAACAGAATTCAACAACACACTACGATAATGTAGTTCGAATTGGAAATAATTTGATGATTTGAGGAAATGTCAAAACATGTCTTATTTTTATATTTTTAATTAAAAAATATATTTTTAACTAAATTAGCAACTCGTCGATTAATACAATTTGTTCTGTTAACATTGTCAAATATACATGCCTTTTACTTGGGTTCCCAGAAACTTCTTTGTGTTTGTTGTATTAAAAATTAGTTGATTTTTTAGTTAGTAATCCCCAAATAATTGTAAATTTTCACAGCTTCCAAGTAAAAAATCCTTTTTATTACGTAAATCAGTTTAACTCTCTTTATCACTGGAATTTTCGGCAAATGATCTAACTGAGATTTATGTTTTTTTTCGGATTTAGTTTTTTGTTTTTAATTTAATTATGGTAAAGTTACGTTTTATTATCGGTTGCGCTTAATTTAAAACAGGGAACAATTTTTCGTAAAAAATATTTATTTTCTTTACTAGTATTAAGTAATTAATTAGATTTGCGGTATAAAAAATTAATAGTCTATTTTCGATATCCGTTTCCGTTCTGAGGAAAATCGTTTTATTTCGATTTTTGCTTTGTTTGTGGCAGAAACGCTTGTTCTTTAAGATGCTCTCGGCTAGAGCTGATTGCGAAGACTGAATTCTTTGTCTAAGGGTTAGCGCTAGCCAAAGGACAATATTCGAAAATTTTTTTATTCGTTTTTCCGCTGCCACTGCTGCTGCTGCCTTTGTTGTTGTTGTGGCTGTTGGCTTTGCTCCATTTCATTTTGCTTTCTTTTTATTTTATTTTTTCACAGTTCGTTTTTGAATTTATTCTAATTTATATTTTCTAATAATGAATGAGTGTAGGTATGTTTGTAAGTGTGTGTTTGTGCGAATGAAGTCAAGCAGTGGCAGTGGCAGGAGCAACAACAACAACACCATCATGTACGGACCACACCAAGAAAACGGCAGCGAAATGAAGATAGAAAACGGGAATTAATGTTCAAACAAGCCCAAAATACATTACCGCCATATTCCATGTATATGTTCTAAAGGAATTTCCATTAAATACGAGGGCAGGTATTATAAGTGTGATTAAAAATTAAAAAGTAGGAACAGAGACACATCTCTACAATTTATCGTTTCTATGGTCGAAATAATAAAAAGAACTACACAATTTTCGTACCTAGTTCAGAGACCACCAATTGAAGATAAGATATTCCCTTTTGATGTTCAAAATTCAACATATCTAATTCTGGAACTCCACTTGATATTCAGAATCCAAATCACTTTTAATTGTTATTTAGTGAATTGCTCTTCTGGAGATCCTGATGGTAAGGTCAAATCTTCTTTCTTCTCACTGAACCAACACTCAAGAAATGTTCCCGATAAATGCAATGTTGGCGAAAGGAAGATAAGGTATTGAAAGAATCAGATTGAATCTCAGAAGAAACCCCGCATGAAAGAATCTATAGAATAGTGATGTATTTGACAAATATTGCAAAAGCATTAAAAGTGCTTCAAAAAAAATCAACTATGATAAATCACATTTTCATCTTGGTGGCTTCGTTAGTCGCCAAAGTTGCCGACTTTTGGGTTCAGAAACAAATGTTTGAACATTCGCCTGGTCACACACTCTCCAGGTTCATGAGAATTGATTCCAGCTTTGGCTGACCACATGTGAGAAATACATTCTATTGAAACAGTTACGCCGTCTAGATCTCAGGCGCCCAGAGCCGTTCCTGTTCGTAACGACAATACCCCCTCTTCAGATGCAATTTTTGAGGGAAGATATTCGATACGATATTCATAGTCTATTTTGTTGCTGCTCTGACTGGCTGCTGATCTAGATGTTCGCTCTTATACGACCGAATCACTAACTAGATGCTGCTCTATAGATCAACCTGGCAAAATTTGTTATGGTTTCTTGATAAATATCGGTCAGTCCTTTCCATTCATTCCTTGTGAGAATTTGAACTCGAATGCTTTTCGAACTTCATCTTGGGAATGCTATAGTGGTGATGGTTCGTATAAATAGTGATAGGCAGTATGCCGTATAAATATCAAGATGATAGGATCATAAGTCATGTTGCCATGTTTATTTGGTCTTGTGCTTCCAGACTTGACGAACAATTTTCAAGTCGCAAAGAAAATATAAGAGCCGGTTCGACAATTGAACCGGGGTTGTTTTTTCACTGAACCAACACTCAGGGGATGTCCCCTAAAAATGCAGTTTATTGCGTTGGTGGAAGGAAGATCAGTTATTGGAAGGAGGAAAGAGGACATCTGTTTTGAATCTCTGTATGTCGCAATTGGAGGGAAAGATATTTGCCGGAAGTCGATTCCACATACAGAATAAAATTACAGAATAAATCCGTTCTTCGCCCGAACTATCGTAGAACGAATTTATTCTATAATATGTAGTGCGGCCGGTTATCCAATCGACAAAAAAATGGGTGAGAGTTCCTGGATAGTCGTGTATCTCTACCGAACGTTCTAACGTGCGGTATGAGATCACGAATTTCCGAAAAACAAACACCTTGAAAGTATCGATAGAACAATGACACACAACCAACATTACGACAGGTTTAAGGGAGACAACAGAATTGAATATCCTACTGTCACCTATCAACACCATCGCCCTCCTCTGGACACGTTTAAAAAGCTCCAGGGAAGATCCTGAAGCACCTGACCATATGTGGGAGTTGCATTCCATCTATGGTCTGATGTAGGTAGTGTACATATTGAGAAGATCGGAGGGAGTGAAGAATTTCCTACACCGCTTTCAAAAGCCAAGACACTTGAATGCTTCTTTCGACACATCAAATACATGTTTTGTCCAACGAACATCGCATAGCATTTTCATGCCCATAACATTAAGAGTATCTGATTGCTCAACATCTACACCGTTCATTAAAATCGACGACACCTTTGGATCAGTGAATCGCTTGTGAGACAACAAGGAGCACTGGGTCTTACGTGCATTAAAATCTACTCTATTCACTTGACCCTATTCAGAAATGGCCAGTAAATCCTGGCTGAGTGACTCAACCATCAATCGCCTTTTGTCTTCAATTTCTTAACGACTTGGTCTATGATCGTATGGGTATGAATGATAGAGGTTGCTGTCATCCGCGAATGAGTGATTGGATTTGCAGTCCGATACAAGAGGTCGTCGATCCATGTGGTACTCCTGCGGTTAAACTATGCTCATCGGATGGGAACCCATCTACAACAACACGTATAGTGCGATCTATGAGGATGCTCGATATAAATCGAGAGAAGTCACAACCAACACCGAAAGCGATAAGTTTTGATATAATACCTTGGATATATCGACTTACTCTCACCAAGCTGGTGGATGGATCGATTCCACTTTTCGGACAGCAGTGTCATTAGGTCTCCCGTAGATCGATTCCTACGGAAGCCATACTGACGATCATTAAGTAAGGTTTCTAAATACCTCACAAGATGGTGGTTAACCATACTCTCCATAACCTTCGATAGCGCTGACCCTCACCTTTTTTAGGGATGGGCTGTATGTCCGCAATCTTCCAACGCGCTGGGAAAACCCCTGCACGGTATGCAAGGTTGAACAGATTACGAAGCAAGCGTCGAAGAGCACTTACATAGGACAAGTGCTGAAATGCCATCCGGGTCTGGAAATTTATTTACGTCGAGATGTGCGAGAACCCTTCTAACCCCACGTGTTTGAAAAAACATGGAACTAGATACATTTTCGATTACGGGGAGTGGTTGATTGCTTTCCGGCAAGGATGAATTCCTTGCAAACATTTCAGCCAATACTAACCTCTGGCAATCGGATTAGGTAATATCTGGTCATTTCTAACTAGAGTTGGGATAGAAGAGGTGTTATCCTTTACTCTTCTCACAAATGACCAAAAACTCTTACTTGCCCTAGGAGAAGAAATTACTTTGGCACGAAGACATTGTCGTATATAAACTTTTGGCGTCTAAGTACCCTGGCACACATGGCTCTTGTCTGCTTGCGTAGCAGATCAGTTGTGGCATTTTTATTTAAAAGCCATTTCCTGAATGCTTCCTCTTTGGATCTGACAGCAGTCTTGCATGTCTGGTTAAACCAACCAATTAGATGGATTATCCGAAATAAATTTAATTGGAATAACTGACTTTTTACCAATTATGTTCACAGCAATTCGGCATGGGCTAATATTTACGAGGAATTTAACAATATCTGAGTTAATTTTCCAAACGTTTCACATATTCAGGAATTTCCGAAAATATCATACCAACCTCTTGCCATTGGCAACAGCACACGACTCTACATGACCATTTGATGAAAAGGATACACATACAAGTGTAGTGGAAGGAAGTGCGACATTCGCCGATACACGTGGGAGAGTGGGTGTGCGTGTGTGTGTATGTCAGTCTGTCAATGGGCGAGTGTGTGTGTAAAAGCACGTTGATTACTGTTTGTTTAAAACGAACGAAAAAAATCGCTCATTTGGTTATAATAACCGATTCGAAAACGCTCCAACAGTTTCGTTTTCATTATCCCCCACAACTTTGTCTTCTTCGTTTTCATTTTCTAAAGTTCGAAAATTCATTTATGTTCAGCCCCACACCTCACCAAGCAATGACTCTTCGTTTCCGGTATGAGTGGATGTATACGTTTGTGTGTTTAAGTCTATGGGTGAGTTTTGAACATGGCTGTGACACTTACGGGTTAAAAACGCGATTTCACTCACTGGACGCTGCTGTAAGCATGTACAGTGGTTCAAAGTGGCAGTGGATCAGTGCAAATGAAATGATTTGTATCAAGCAGACTAAGGGAAGGACATGTGATGGGAGTATATGAGAGATAATTTCAATTTTTAGCGAGGAAACTAAAATATTTCTGAATTATCGAAAAAAGTATCTTCTATTGGCAGACTTTGCAGGTTGAACAGAAGAACGTCAACCACAAAAATGACGCAAAAGGTCTTGGAAATCGTTTTGAAAGATCGCCGTGTAAAATACGTGATATCAGTTGCATTGTAAATTCCACAACAGGCAGAGCTGATTACATTTTGCATGTCCATGAAACAGAGGCAGATGAAAATGCTAGCAAGCTGACGATCGATAAAAATGACAATCTATAAAAATGCACCTCACGAAAAGCACAAAAGAATTATGCTATGAAAGGAGACATCAAAAACCACCATATTCTCCACATCTGAACTCCTGTGACTGTTCCCAAACATGAAATAATGGATTGGAGGTAACAGTTTCATGAGGAATTCCATGTAAAACTAACGACAAATTTTCGAAGGTCTTCCGATTATGATGAAATTTAGTTAACGTATGTGGTATTACATAATATTATTTCGGACGATTTTTTTTTGAAAAATATTGAAAACTGTGGCTACCCTGTAACTTTGAAGTTTTGCATATTTATCCAAAATGGGGTTTACATAAAAAGTCATAAAATTTTTTTGAGTTAAGGAGATAATATTTTTAGAAGAAATTTTGGTTTTGAGCACAAAAAACAAATCGAAATTAAACAAGTAAGAAAAGGCTTAACGGGTCTTCCTATGTGATACCCCTCTTCCATCCCCATTACAACTCGAGTCCCGATTTGATCCCCTTTCACCGTAGGTGTATCTAGTTGAAATATAACGTGTTCTGCTAAATAATATCGAAATATGTACAGGATGCGGCATCTAAAGCGAACAAAATATATAACGCCTTGTACTAAATTTGGAGCAAATCGGTTAAATTATGTACTTTTTAGAGCGGAAAAGTCAAATCGAGAACGATTTTTGTATGAGGGCTATATATAAATCTGAACTGATTCTCCACTCTCCCACCATATTTTCCAAGTTGAAAAAAAATGTTAAAATATGTGGATTACATAGTAGAAAACCCTAAATCGGGACCGATTTTGTATGGGGGCTATATAAAGGGTGATTTTTTAAAGGCTATAGGAAAGTTTTTCAAAAAAAAAAACACATAAAACAGTAAACAGTAAAATGTTCACCGAACTCGCCTCTCAATAAGTCCATTATTGCGCGTGCTGTGTGGCTGTGGCACCGTCTTGTTGAAACCACATGTCATGCAAGTCTAGCTCTTGCATTTTGGGCAAAAAAAAAGTTGGATATCATCTCACGGTAGCGCTCACCATTCACAGTTACGTTTCGATTCGCATCATCTTTGAAGAAGTACGGTCCAATGATGCCACCAGCCCATAAACCGCATCAAACTATGATTTTTTTTGAATGCATTGGTAGCTCTTGCAATGCTTCTGGCTGATATTCACACCAAAATAGACAATTCTGCCTATTTACGTACCCATTGAGCCAAAAATGAGCTTCGTCGCTGAACACAATTCTTATGATCTTTCTTATGAATGAACTTTCTTAGCAGAGCACGTATTTTGATAATAAAATTCAATAATTTGCAAGCATTGTTCGTTTGTAAGACGATTCATGGTTAAATTATAGACCAAACTGAAGACGTTTGACAGTGAAACAAAACACGAAACGTGCGTCAGCTGTTTAAACCAGTGTTGCCAAAAAGATAATAGTTAAAAAATCACCATTTATAAATCTAAACGGACCTGACGCACATATATTTCTAGTTGAAATATAAGTTGTTGTGCCAAATTTGGAGAAAATAACTTAAAATATGTGTTCTCTAGAGCGGAAAAAGTCAAATCGGGAGATACATTTATATATATATTTTTTTTCTGATCCGATCAGACCCACCTTTACCATTGATGTTTTTACTTGAAATATAAAGTGTTGTGTCAAATTTGAAGAAAATCGATTGAAGATGTGGACAAATCGATCGGTCCCATTTTCAACACGAATATTTTTACTTGAAATATACGGGTTTGTGCCAGTTAAAACCGGTTAAAATTAAAATATTTGGATTCTAATGCAGACAAAGTCAAATCGGTTGTGACATTGTATATAATTATGAACCGATCTGACCCATTTTCACCATGTGATGTTTTAGCTGCATTATAAGGTGTTGTGCCAAATTTGAAGAGAATTGGATAAAATATGTGGTCAAATCAGGAGTGACATATGTATGGGATCTATATATAAATCCGACCCAATTTCTCCATATACTTACTTTAAATAAACTTACTCCATATACTACTTCAAATATAAGCTATTTTGCTAAATTTTAAGATAATCGGGTAAATTGTATTGTTTCTGGAGAGGAAAAAGTAAAATCTGAACCTAGATTTGTATGGTGCCTAAATCTATATCTGAACCAATTTACTTAAACTTAAATAGTGTCCTTGACCCACAAAACTAACTTGTGTCAATTTTTGATACGATGCGACCTGTACTTTGATTACAAGAATAGAGGGACAGACAGACGGACATTGCTAACTCGATTCAAAAAGTGATTATAAGTCGATCGGTATTATTAAAAATGAGTTTATCACGCTTTTGGGTGTTACTAAAAAATGCACAAAGACATAATACCCTGGAGGAGTGTGTAAAGATATTTTTTATCATATTTTTTCTTTTTCAAAAAAATAACGTCTTTATTATTAGATTTTTTCTCCGCAAAGAGCGACATCTGTGGGCTAAATACACTGAAAATTTCAAAGTGGGCTTTTCACTTATACTTATGGAACGTTGGGAACATTCGATTTGGATGGAGATTTGATGCTGAAGGAAAGTCATTTTTAAGATTTTTCGACGATTGAAATCAAAGTAGGAAAATATGGACAATAGACCTTGGCGAGATTTTTCGTAGAACCTAAAAAATGTTATCTCAAAAACTTACAGAAATTTAAAAATATAAATGTGGATCTTTCAAATTGTCATTTGGAAATGGTTTGTAAACATTTCGAGAGGAATCTTTATAGGGTTGAGAACCCATCAGCCTGCAGCAATGGCACTCTACAAAACGTTTTCTGGTTAGGTTTTCGGGTGTAGAAGTAAAACATATCGAGGGCTCATATTCGAAAGTGGCTATGAACAAAAACATAACATTTCAGGAGAGCTAAAAAACTGATTTTCTCCTTAATTAGAAAAGTAATTTTTAATTATTCTTCTATAGTTTAATCTAAAGAGGTTTGCTAATTGCTACGATTAAAAAGTTTTCAACATTTCCTATTATTCGCGGTTTTACGGTTCATAGCCACTTTTACATTGTTATTACTTATTACGTTATTGTTTTTAATGAAATGTTGGCAATGTTGTGTAGAAAACGCATGGGATGAATACAACTAATTTAAAGATTCCAGCTTCATACGTCAGATTGGTACCATTTTTATCGCTTTTTCGAATTTTTTACAAAAAGTTGTAGGGCACGGTAAACTAAAAATATAACTTGAATATTGAGCGCCCCGGTAGTCAAGTTGGTAGCGTGCTCGGCTATCAGCGTGGGGGTTATGGGTTCTATTCCTACCAGAGGATTTGGTCTGTCGCTGCAATAACTAGCTACAATGTTCTTAGTCACCCCAGCTCAATCCCTGGACCCATAATTAGAATATAAATTTATTGTAATTCATAATAAATAAATTGAATATTTTTTGAAAATTTTCGTGGGAACTATGATTTTCATGCATGACACTTCTCTTTTATGATTTCCTCGAGATCTAGCCAGCGGATCCGACTACATTTTTGTTTGTGTATTAAGAACCAACTCTGCTTGCAACAAAGTCAGTAGGGAAAATCTCGGCAATTGTTGAAAAAATCCAAAATTCACAGTTGCATTTGGTTATATTTTAATTTTCTCTGTCCAGGATTCGGAATCTCTTCTGACAGATTCCCCATGAAATCAGAAATCATAAGCCAAAAACATATTTTGGTTTTCTCAATATGATAAAAAGTTACGCGTGTTTTTCTAAAGATACTTTTCACAATTTTTGACTTTACAGCCAACATTTATAACTTGGTAAGCAAAATGCTATTAACCGCGTAATGAAGGAATTGAATAGTGCGATATGCCCTAAATTTTAAAGAAAGTCGTTGTAGCGAATAACAACATTCGGTTATATGCTGCTCCATTTTTGAACTATTTTATTTATATTATTTTTATTTTCATAATCACTTTTACACAAACTAACGTGTGAGTGGATAGACAAATCAGGAAATTTAAAAAAATGGTTTTGAAAAAAATTTTCTTCTCCAAATTTATATGACATTTGACATCCAAATCTGAGAATAGTTTGTCATCAGTTTGACATTAAAAACGAATTTTGAGAAAATGTTTCATAACGGCTTTTGAATATAACCCCTCGATATGCAAATTTTCAAAAAATGTAAATATATATTACGGCTGATGACAATCAGAGTTACAAGCCGACCCATAATTATCGGCGGCGCTACACTAAATGGTTCGGCGGCGGCGGTTTTCGGCTGATTTGCCGGCTCGTTCTATCATTCGATCACCCCTATTTATTTGACAATTTTGGGAAAATGCAAAGAACAATTTGTATTGGTTTTTAATACCTTTTCTTTTATTTTTGGCAAGTAGTTCAATATTCGTTAATACTAGCCAATGTACCCATAATTTAATATTACTATCCAAAACAATTTTTTTTGGGAGTGGGAATCCATTAACAAGACTTATAATATGGACGAATTTAATAAATATTTTTGCAATTACAGCTTTTCATGTGAGGCATATTTGACCAGACATCTTGAATATCATAATCTTCCCAAAAATCGTAAAGTTCTACCTACTTTGACACACTAAAGAAGCACAATGGAGGAGCTTTTGTTTATTGTTTTTATATGAACACATGGCCATATTGGAATTGACTTATATAAATGCAACTTTCAAATCAAAATACAATCATATCACTTTCTATAAACGTCATCATATTTGGTATCCCACTACCAAATTCAAAGAAAGATCCATATATTTCACAGTAGTAGGTTGTCTATGTCGACAGTTATATTTTCTTTTGCAATTTTATGTGGATTGTCTATTTTGGTAGTAAGATTGGATTGAGTTAGAACTCCGTCAAATATCGGCGGCGTGGTTTAAGTCAATATCAGTTGATGAAATCGGCGGCGTGGTTGAGTCGATGTGAGCCGATGAAATCGGCAGCGAGCGGCTCGTGCAGAAACATGCGGCGGCGGCGGTCGGCTTGAATCTCTGATGACAATACGGTAACATAACTCCATGCAGAAGGTAATCGTTGATAATCTCCGCACATAATATTAAATATCTATATGGCCGAAGTGTGTTTAGTTGAGTGTGCTTCTTCCCCCTTCCATTACCAAAAACAAAAGTTCTTCGTAAGAAGAAAAACTTGATGGAAATAGCTGACAATAAGAAAGCAATACAAAAACTGAAAAACATGAATTAAAAATGCAAACCCTATATTATTCATCGTCACAAAATTCTAAGGCCATTAACACTTTGAACCACTGTGGCTATGACCAACGACTGACTATCCATCCTCGCTGAAAATGAAAATCAAACATGCAAACTTTTCCATTTCTCGTTTTTATTTCTTTGCGTTTAGTTCTGATAAAAATGTAAAACAGCAAAATAGTAATATCATATCAAACTTTTATTCATTAGTTTTGTCCTGTTTTTCTGCGGTCGACACAGAACACCACACCTCCTTTCGTTTCTGTTTCGATTTGTCTTCTGCTTCTGCTGCTGATGTTATGTGAAAGTGAAACTTTTACTTTCACTTTAGCGTCTCATACTTTATGGCTGGCTACGCCAACGATTCACTCATTCATTCGCTTCTGTTTTATTTGATAAATGCGTGTTCGGGGAAAAACGTGTTGGTCATATTTCATTTTTTATGCTTTTCTCTGCGAAGCGGAGGTTGTGTTTTGTGTGTACGTAATTATTACATATTTGTATAAATGATAAATCTGCTTTTTCATTAAATCTGATTGTCAACTTGACCTTAGGTTTGAGTAATAATCGAAAACATGTGTCCTGCATGTTCACCGAGGGGAATTGCGTTTAATTTCTTAAAATACAGGTATCCCCATATCATTTGTTAAAAGGATGTCAAAGCCATATTCCAGTGGATTTATTATCTGAATTGTTAATGGTGAGGTGCTTTTATAGATGTGAACATAACGTCACGTCACCATAAAAAACTATCTTGGATTTCCATTCATGAAGGTGTGTGTTATTGTAACGATTTAATCAGAGATTCTAATTGGAAAAATATCTTTAATACAATTCAATTTGAAATGTACAATAATGGGACTGTTCGATTGGGCTTACTAGCTTACAATTAAGAGACTTGATAAGGTGGCAACATTTCTATCCATTGGTTTTTATACCCTCCACTAGGATATTATTTCTTTGTGCATTTGTTTGTAACACCCAAAAGGAAACTAGTTAGTTATAGATCGGCTTAGAATCACTTTCTGAGTCGATTTAGCAATGTCCGTCTGTCCATCTTTTGTCATATTCAAATTATAGGTCGCAAATATTGTCCTGTATTAATAAAAATTGCCACAGTTAAGTTTTGTAGCTCGAGGACGAAAGCTATTTAATTTGAAGCAAATCTGTTCAGTTTTAGATATAGCCCCCATACAGATGTCGCTTCCTATTTGAATGTTTCCGTTCCAGAAACCACATATTGTACACGATTTTCTTTAAATTTCGCACAACATCTTATAATCCCATTAAAAGTACCTTTGGTTAAAGCGGGTAAGATCAGTTCAGATTTAAGTATAGCCCCATACAAATTTCCTTACCGATTTGACATTTTCCCCTCTAGAAACCACATATTGAACCCGATTTTCTTTAAATTTGTCACCACATCTTATAATCTAAATAAAAACACTTATGGCGAAAGTGGGTAAGATCGGTTCAGATTAAGATATAGCCCCAATACAAATGTTGCTTCCAAATGTTTAACCGATTTTGGCCACACTTTATATATTACATTTCACCTATAAACATACATTTTGAAATCTAGCATTCATTATACCCCTATAAATGTCCATTCCGATTTAACATTTTTTGCCAAACACATTTATTCACAGAATACAAAAATCCGTACCGAGTTCTTTTTTACCGAATTGAATTTAATGGGATAGAAAGTGGAGGGTATCATATAGTCGGCCCCGTCCGACTTTAGCCTTTCTTTACGTGTATTAAAATAAATCAGAGATAAAAATTTGGTGCCACCGTACTCGGTAGCTAACAGAGTAATAAGCTACTTTCTTGTTACATTCAAATATTAAGCTAGTAAGCCCAATGGAACAGAACTAATTTGTGTCCACGTTAAATATAGGGTCCGCCATCTAACGTTTTTTTTCAACTTTTCAACCGTTGGACCATTATTTGTGGGGTGCCCGAGGCAGCCATTTGAATGGAATTATTTTCCATTATTAACCGGAAGGATTGTACTTTCAAACAAAAAAAGAAATTTGAGAAAATATTCAGTAGTTTTTTATAGTATTTTCAAAAAAATATATTTTGCGGACCCTATACAAATATGTAAAAATCTAGACATCCTATGTATGAATATAATCCATGTAACCCCGAAGATATGAGTACAAAATCCGAAACCAGAAATGTATTAAAAATATGGTCAGCTTAAGCAATTTTTTCCTTAAACCAAGCGAATTTGTACTAAATCTTAGGAAAGTTTCCATCATTCTTTCGTCAAATAACACTGTGGAACAATATGAAACAAATTTGTCAGAAACAAAGGATTCTGATAGAGGGGGTAAAGAATAATGTACGTGTTTTGAAAGTTTAGGTATGGCGGTCATTATAGAGGGGGTCAATATTTGCCCATATTTTACACATTCTTATGAATAATCAGCAATGGAAACCTCACATTTTAAGTACAAGAGCGCGTACACTACGAGGAAAATTCTAACCCTCTAGCTTCTCAATATAGGTGTATTTTTGGTCTCTTTTGTGCAAAAGGTTAAAGAACACCCCTAAAGCAGGGCTTTAACGGTTTTAAACTGTTCTACAAAAATATTTTCCATAAAATTCTATAGAGAGCACCATCTATTAGAATGACTTTATTGGAAAGGTTGAAATTTCTAATTTAATAATGGAACACAATATCACTCATATGATTACCACGAGCAGGGCCGCGCGCAAGGGGGGCCCTTCTAGACTTTCTGAAGCAATAAAATATAGAATTTTTAAATTGTTTTTAATATAACTCATCTGAAATGGTAATTTTGCAGTAAAATCTTGAAAACATGAAAACTACGTGGACACTTGAATTTCGGACAAAGGTTATGAAAAATACAAACAAACTAAACGAATTGTGTCAATTTCGAGATTGTGTAATGCTAATTTCTCTAATGGACACCAAATTGTTCGGAAAGTTAATAATTATGCAAAAATTTATTGGCGAGACGAAATTCTTCGTTTCTGCGAAAAAACCTAAGAATTTTTTATGAAGACATTTTTACTTATACAAAAGAAAGTATGTACAATACTTTAATAAAATACAATTTGCATTTTTAAATTTCCTTCAATTTAAACGAATGATACCGCTCTCTGAGTATAGAAATAGGGTGGGACATTTGTATAATACTTCCACAACAGATGTTCACAGGTCAAATATAATATGGTGTGGCTATTCGCATATTCCGTTTGCATTTCGTGTTTTGTAACATTTGCGATGCCACATTTTTGTGGAGCTGTATCTAAATCTGAACCGATGTGACTAGAGTGATCAAACCCGAGACCGAAAACCGATTCAACTTGGGTTTTCATCGGAGACAGACCGTCGGGTTTTTTAAAATCTCGGTTTCTGGAACCGGTTTTTCATAGCGCAAAAGTCTATTTTTCGGTACTAATTTATTTATAATTATTCATAGAACTTTTTTATTAAGGACCGCAAATTTACTTAAAAAGATTTACGAACACAGCAACACTGTGAGTCTAAAATGGCGAAGTTCGTCCCAGATTTCACATGCATTTCTTATGGGCAGAAGAAAAATCGACGCCGTTGATCATTTGCCGCTGCGGATGTCGACCAGCCATATGCATAAGAATATATGTGATTATTTTTTTACCCAAGTACGACATATATTGCAGATCATCATTTTTTTTGCGATTCAACTTATACGTGTATTATACTCGTCCTTGTAGGTAATATGAGGTTGATGAACTTTGCGAATATAAGAGAAAGGTGAAAGGTCCTTGTATTTCAAAGAGTCCAAAAATACACATAATTCTTGATCAAATATCAACAGTCGGCATAACAAAAATATTGAACAAAATATTAGTATCGCATGCAAATTAAAGTTATTCTTAAAGTTAGTAACTAAATATATTAAAGTAAACATGTCACAACAAACTAAAAATCCAAGCAGGAGAAAATCCTCGACTTTATTATATCGATTCCCAATCCGAAATCTATGATGTGACACAATGAATTGAAATCAATACACATTCTGCGAATGGGCTCTGCGGAAGCATAATTCGTACGCTGAAAGTCAATATGGATGAGTTGATAGTATCTAGAAGGTCTAAATGGCACGTTAAACTTAATCCTAGAAATAATATAGTCAGAAGAGAAATCACCATTTATAACCTTATAAACCATCACGGTGTTCAACATAACACGTCTGCTTTTCAAGGAAGGCAAGTCGATCAACTTCAATCTACTAGTATAAGGAGGAAGAATAAAATCACTATTCCAATTAGGGTTTGCATCCCGGGAATTCAATTTACATATTTTACATATTTCTTCGCCTATTTTTTTCCATCATTTCCAGATTAAAATTAAAAATTTTGTATAAAAATTTAGATCACATAGCTTTTAATCAGATATGTCAAATATTGCAGTTGGATGATAAAATATTTTTAAGCTGCGTTCGGATATAGACTCAAAATCCACTTTTTCGGATTTTTCCTGTCAAGCTCCATATGAAAAAAATTAAAATCCAAGAAAAATTGATTTTGAGCATGTACGTCAAAAATAAAGAATTTAAAGTTTTCGAAGTGACAGGACAAAGAACAAACATTTCATTTAATGCTCCAATCACTATTAATGTGATTATTCTCTTCTCCGTCGCGTCCACATTTTCCAATAAAATAAGAAATATCTAATCTTTATTAATTATGAAACTTGAAAAGATGTTTGAATTGATCTCACATTGCGCTTTATTATATGAATTCTGTAACAGGTTCGTTGTAAAATATATATAAATATATATTTAACTTTAATAAAATGTGAATGTTTCATTGGAAAAAATAAGCTTAACTCATGGTAAACAGAATGTTGATGATTTCCCGTGCTGTCCCGGGATCCCGGGAAAAAATAATAATTGAAAAAATAATTCCCGTTTCCCGGGAAATAAAAAGTACGGGAAAATGCAAACCCTAATTCCAATGCAAGTGTCTTAATGAAAATATTAAAAATTGTTTCTGAACTGACTCAATTCTGTCAATATAGATACCATAGTGCGGATCCCACACTACGGAACCATATTCCAGAATAGGTCTGACAAGTGATGTAAATAGCTGCTTCGTTACGTAAGGATCGGAGAACTCCTTAGCACATCGCTTAATGAAGCCAAGAACACCATATGCTTTATTAACCATAGTAATAATATGATTGTTGAAATTCAGTTTGGAATCCATTAGAATACCAAGGTCTACAAAAGAATCAACTAACTTTAACTCAGTTCCTCTAATATTATATCTGACAAATCTTGGATTCGATCTAAAGAAACGCATGTGTTTGCATTTCCTTTATATTAGCTTGGGACAATAAGCGTATCATTAAAAAGACAATCGTAATATCTTTCCGTGATAATAAATTGCTTTATAATAACTTCTATTCAAAAAAGTGATGTTAACATGTATATTTAAGAGGTCATACTGTTCTGTACATCTGCTTAAAGTATTTTCTATATTGCTAACAGCAAACAGCTGTTTGCTATCTCAGCAGATCAACAAATCTGCTGTCTCTTTTTTAGCACAAAATCTTTCAGTACACTTTCTGCTTTCTTTTACTAAAAAATTTCTTTGAGTGTACTGGTAGATGGATTACTAAAATGCAATTTTGCCGATGGATGTATCAAAATATTTCCCGAAGATCGTCGTAATAAAATATGAATGGTTTCCAAACGCTCACGTAATCACACATAATCAAATTAACGTCGGTGATCATTGCGCCATAGACTGACCTTAGTTTTTGTAAAACTAGATGAAACAACAGCTCACTGATAATTCGATCAAATCGATTTTCAAAAACAGTGCGCAGAATATCGATGGTTACGTTGGCTGTATGACATATGGCCCCGTCTTGTTGAAACCACAAGTCGTCCATGTCATTCTCTTGAGTTTTTGGAAAAAAATTCGTTGAGAATGGCACGCTAACGCTCATCGTTGACGGTATTGACACAGTGTATTATCAGCGGCAAAAACTCTCAAATTTCGTGCATCCAAATCTGAACTTTACTGATTGAATTTTGCATTCCTTCTTAGCATATTCTAAAAGATTTTGCTGCTAAATTTAGCTGTGAATGTATTTAAAGTTCATATATGGTAAAATAATTCAAAATTTCATCATAATAGAGGTTATGTTATTGGGATGTATTTCGAAAACTACATATTGTATTGGTATTTCGTATAGTTCGTCGAAAACAGGAGCTGTTGAGCTGCGTTTAAAAATGTGTGTGTGTGTGTTACCTGAAGATTGAATTTATTTAGTATTGTTGGTTTGGTACAGTATAAAACTATACTCGCGAGGCCGACAGATGTCTTGGCATTTATAAATATTATTAAACTATTGTCTTATTTATTCGTTTTAAAAAGAATATTCTGCTTACAGCTGCCAACATCGATTTAATTACAGAACTGGTAAAACCTTCTAAGCCAAAAATGAAGCAATACTTTCTCATTGTTCTGTGTAAATGCATTTTGGAAAAATTATTTAAAGCATACTTTAGGGATTTTAGGCAATCGAGCGCATGTAAATATAAAGCCGAAATTAATCTTAAGTTATTAATAATTTTATAATAGCCGTTCGTCATCGATTAAAAAATAAAATAATTTTCATCGAAAATCGTAAAAAACTAAAATTTTTATTTGTGCGTTGGGCGTAGCACTGACAATTTTCATTTAATTTTGGACTTAAGCAAAATCACTGGTAATGATTTGTATTGGCATATATATATTAAACTAAGAAGGATTTTGGTTTTTTGGGCATATTTCCGGCAAATGAACTCCAATTGTTATAAAATTTAGCATGAGGATAAAGGAAATTTGTTCACCTTTTTATCTGTGTACCTACTTCTTACAATTAAATGACTATATTGCGTTTTGGAACTAAAAAATCTGACTTTTTGCACTGAATGTATCCTGTCTTCCAAGGGTGCAATTTCGTGCAGGCAAAAGTTTCCCTACAAAAACGGGGAACCCTTCAAACTTTCTAAATATGTATACATTGAAGGAAATAAGTTGTGTTGGTCCACTCTCAAACATTTGTTCAAAAAGGATAAAATGTTCCGTGCAAAACCTCTTAAAATGTGTAAGAAACAGTTCGACAAAGTCATAAAAAGAAATTAAGTTTTTTCAAAATCTGAAAATCTGTAATAAAAAAAATAAAATAATTCTTTTCTTCGCATTATGAACAAATACGTAAAAATATGTTAAAAAAACCTAAAAACAAAAAAATAAAAATTTTAATTTTCTTTAAAATCGAAGAATACGAAAAGTAGTAAACTTTGGGCCGAGTTCGATTTCCGATTTCCAGTTTTTCAATGTTAATCCTTGGGTCTTTGTCTAATTTTGGTTTATTACAGAACTCAAAAATGTCTACTAGAATAAAAGTTATTGAATTTCGGCCGATGGATTTTGATTCTGAACCACTGTGCGACGGCTCTTTGCTCATTTTAGAAAAAATTGACCAACTGATGCCGCCAGCCAAAAATCCACACCAAAGAGTGACTAGTTGTGGATGCATTGTGTTCTTAATAGTTATGTGTTGATTCTGCATATGCTGCAATTTTGCTTATTAACATAGCCACCGAGATGAAAATGAGCTTCACCTGAAAACACGATTTTTCTTCATCTCCTGCCAAACAATCTTCATCCCATTGGGCGAAGCGAAAACGCATCGCTTCAGTTGTTGGACCAATTGCAAGCCTTCATACGAGGTCTTTATGCAAATTCTTCTCAAAGAAGTGAGAGAAATGTTCAGTTCCTAAAAACGATGACGAGTTTTTGGATTTTCTAGGACAGTCTCAGCCACAGCAGCAATGTTTTCGGTTGAACGCACACGGGTTGGTATGTCCAATAACGATCCATTTTCATTAACTCTCTTCACAAATTGACGCACAAACAGAGCTGAAGGCCGATCTCTTCTCGAAAATTTTCCACGTAAATTTCTTACAGTTTGGAAGGGGCGTGGCAAAGCCCGCTATATTTAGTACACTTAAAGTGATTATAAAAACATTATCAAATACCAAAATATAGCTGATTCTGAGTATCGGCGTGGAAGTTACATTACTTTTAAATTAACATAGGAATATGGGTCATTTGTGTGGTACCTGAAGGGCGTGACAATTTCGCCCATTTTCGAACTTTAACTAAGTTTGGGAAAAATATTACCATGTGTAAAATTTGAATTGATTCCGTAGCTCATTTCTAGAGTTATCGTGTACACCAACCAGACAGACGGACATGGCTCAAACAATTTAAAATGTCGTGAAACGGATTTGGTCCAAACATACTTAGGGTCTTAAGTCACTCCTTCAATGCGATACACTTTTCTGTACTACTCCGTAGCATGAGGATATAACAATGAATGTTATTCTACCTTTTAAAGACAAAGTAATCGGTAGTTTAAATATAAAATTTTAAATGGCCCAACCTTAATAGAAATATTAATTTGGCATTTATACCTGTATCATAGGGAGCAACAGGATGAGAAAATTAAAAAATAAAACCCCGAATTAACTCCACTTCACCTATGGTTTCAGAAGTATAGCATCTGGTCCAAGTGTACTATTGGTTGTCGGACACCATTATAGTATTTACATATCAACAAGTTTATTATTATTGAAAAGTGAAATAAAGGAAGACTTCAATAAAATAAAACAAGTAAGGAAAGTTAAAGTCGGGCGTGGCCGACTATATGATACCCTACACCTAGTCAATATACTCTGTGGTGTAGGGTATAAGAAGGTCGTTACATTTGAACCTACAAATTTCATACTGTATTTGTAAGACAATTTGAACACAAACTTTGAATGGGAGCTCTATATAAATCAGAACCGATTTGAACCACTTTCGCCATGAATGTTTGTAGTTGAAATATGAGCTGACTTGCTAAATTTTAAGCTATATGCTATTTCTAGAGCGGAAATAATGAAATCAGTGGCGAAATTTGTATTGGAGCTATATATATATCTGAACCGATCTGGCCCATTTTTACCAGAGTTGTTTCTAGTTCAAATATAAGTTGTTTTGCCAAATTTGAAGAAAATCTGCTACAATATGTGGTTTCAAGAGCGGAAAGAGTCAAATCATAGGAGACATTTGTATCTGAACCGATCTGGCCTATTTTTACCAGATATATTTTTAGTTAAAATATATGACGTTTTGCTAAATTTGAACAAAATCTGTTGAAATATGTGGTTTCTAGAGTGGAAAAAATTAAGTCGGAAGCAAAATTTGTATGGGAGCTATATCTATATCTGAACCGATTTGCTTCAAATTAAATAGCGTTCGTCCTTATCCCATAAAACATCGTTGTGCAGTTCTAACAACAATTGCGACCTAGACTTTGATTACAAGAATATATGGACAGGCGGACGTACGGACATCGCTAAATCGACTCAAAAAGTGATTCTAAGCCGATCTGTATAATAAACGATGGGTCTAACTCGTTTCCTTTTGGGTGTTGCAAACAAATGCACAAAGACATAACACCCTAGTGGAGGGTAAAACAACAAAGAACATAGTTTGACTATACTTGGTCTTTAGTTTGGCATATCGTTTACAGTATAATCGTATTCAATTTTTTGAAGGGTTGTTTTGAATGAAATTTAAATTTTTTCGATTTAAAATGTTTACCTTATTTTTGGATGAATTACATTAAGACACCCTTATTTCTTTATGGAATTTTGTTTTGGCTATCCTTGTGAAGTCATTAATCAAACGTTTCAGAGCCTTGTTTATACAGAAGTCAACTTCATAAATTATATTTATTTTGGAAATTGAATTAAACACATTCCAAGTTGTATATCAAATATCCTCGTTACCTTTAATATGACTACCACCTCATCACTACAAACAATATACGTCCTTTCCTACAGCGAATTATAGTAGGTTGGCCATTCTTCTGTCGAGTTCAAATTTTCAAAAGCTAAAAACGCTTACCTGTAAAAGCATTAAAACGTTTGAATATGTTTAACCCATTATCACTGTCATATTTGGGCTACCTCAGTGTGGGAAGATACCGAACACAAAAATTTGTTTTTTTTTAATAAATCTAAATATAAAACTTTGCTATAGAATTTACTTTCGTGAAACGTATGTATTTGATTTACAAGACAGGATTTTTTTTAAATGTGGTACAATTATCTGGTATAACTGTTACGTGACTGATCACTAGAACTCGGATTTTTGCATGTTTTTCATCCGATTAGAAATCAACTTTGCATTTAGAAATTTTATCAATCAATTATAAAATATTCGAGAGCATGTCGAAAATCAGAAAAACAAATGCAAAAACTGTGTCAAAGATATGCGAAAAACATTTTGCATATTTTTCATCCGATTAGACCCAAACATTGTATTTAGACGATTTATTGATCAAATATAAAAAATTTTAGAACATATCGAAAATTTGCAAAAACTATACCATTGACAATCCCCAGAATGACAATGGGGATCACCCAATATTAATAAAATATTGGGCCATTGGGCCCATGTGTTCCGTTTATAACACATTATGAAACATCGAAAAAGGTCAGCTACCCTAATGTGCTGCTCCTATGAAAACGAAATACCATAAGATTTTCATAAGCCGGAATTCATAAACACGTATTCATACATTTGTACTCGTTTGCGTAGGATATTTTAAAAATGTTCTTATACTTATGGCATCCTGTGGGTGTATTACATTGCACTCCTTTAAAATATATCATTCATATATGCATATCATTTCCTTATTGCGTCTAAGTACTGCCGTAAGATGAAATTTTGTTAACCTTTCCAAAGCTTATATATGTATGTATGTACGTCGGAAGGTAATCCGTACTTCCGAAAACAAAAAACATATGTACTTTTCAAAGGAATATAAGATGTTTCACGGAACAGAGCCGTCGAAAAACCGAAAATACTTCTAAAGAATTGTTTCATTAAAAATTATCGTGAAATTGGGATGCACGCGTTGATAAGATATTGTGCAAATAATGAAAAATTAGAAATAGGAAAAATATTCATAATTTGTATACCCTCCACCCAGCAGATTGTTTTCTACATCGATTAAGGTCTGTCTGTGAATTTATACTTTTAATTAAAGTACATGTCACTTAAAATTTGGCACGACTGATTTTTTATTTTTAGGTAAGCTAGGAAAATGAAGAAACCAGGTTTATACAAATTCATGTTCCCATACAAATTCCACTCCCAATTTGCCTTATTTCCTATCTAAAATCAACATAATCATGCTACTTAAAATTTTAAGGCATATAAGGCAGCATTTTTAAAAACGTGTTCAAATACTTGAAATATTGTGGAATATTTTCAGTAATTTTCAGGAAAAAATGCAAGTCTTAGATGAACTAACCACGTTTTTATGCCAAACTACCTGGCTCTAATTTGGTTTATGCCTAACACAAGGAAAACATTTCCCCCACATTATAGTTGAGACACTCTAATACATACGTGATACACATGTGCGTATGTGTATGTGTGTTTTACATGTTTTGAGCTGTAAAAATATGATTCTCCAAGTGATGGTTATATTGTTAATAAATGTATATTGCATGCACTGCCATACTACATATAGCGTGTTATGATAATGATTTTGCGGAGAACAGCATGTAATATATTGCGAAAAAGTAATATACACTAAATCCTTTGTTTACGGGTGAAACATTTGAATCATCATCTGTGGGGATGTGAGCAAAAATGGGCTGAAATTTGGCTGCAACAAAAAATGGTTTAAGGTTTCGTTTTAGAGGGGCAAATGGGATACATTTTGTGTCATTGTCAACAAAATACCCAAATTTTCAGAGTGGGGAAAATGTGTTCCAAAATTAGGGATTTTTACTAAAATGATCACCATTACTTTATTTATCCAATCGGTATATAATTGTAGTTTTGGCAGTCATTTCAAAATTTGACAAGCTCCATTCCCAGTGTGGACTGATGTTGCATTATTATAATTAATTCATTTTAAATACCACGGCCAATGTCAATCAATAAAAGAACACATTTGTACACATGCCCTACAGTGTACAATTTTTATACCCTACACCACTTCGTGGTCTAGGGTATTATATGTTAGTTTCGCGCCAAATGTTTGTAACACCAAGAAATAATCGAGCTAGACCCACCTTTAAGTATACCGATCGGCTTAGAATCACCAGCTGAGTCGATTTAACGATGTCTGTCTGTCCGTCCGTCCGTCCGTCTGCTGGCCATCTAAGCTTGTTCGCACTCTACACGTCGCAATTGTAGTCCGATTGTCATGAAACTTGGCAGAAGTTATTTTTTCTGGCCATCGGTATTGAGTTTGGAGGAAATCGGTTCAGATTTAGATATAGCCCCCATACAAATGTCGCTCCTGATTTGACATTTTCCACTTTAGAAACCACATATTGTACCCGATTTTCTTTACATTTGGTACAACATCTTATAATCCAACTAGAAACACCTATGCTGAAATTGGGTAAGATCGGTTCAGATTTAGATATAGCCCCCATACAAATGTCGCTCACGATTTGATATTTTCGCTCTAGAAACGACATATTGAACCCGATTTTCTTTAAATTTGGCAGAACATCTTATAATCGAACTAGAAACACGTATGCAAAAATTGGGTAAGATCGGTTCAGATTTAGATATAGCCCCCATACAAATGTCACTCCCGAATGTTTAACCGATTTTGGCCAAATTTTACATATTATATTTCACCAATAAACAGACATGGTGAAAGCGGGTCACATCGTTCTAGGTTTCAATATACTCCCATACAAATGTCCTTTCCGATTCACCATTTTTTGTCAAACACATACATTTACAGGATGAAAAAATCCTTCCCGATTTCACTTTTTTACCGAATTGAATTGCAATGAGAATTGTCTGGGTGATTCTCATATGTCCATACTTTGGTATAACTTTGGTATACTATATACATTTGGATCAATTACCATATTATTTACAATATTCGTTAAATTTGACTAAAAATGAATTTATAGCATATAAATTATATGAATATAATGTATATAATTTGTATGAACTACATAAATTTGCTCCCATGAAATACCTGGGTTTAGTAATCAAAGCGAGATACATACGCAGGGAGTGGTGTAGGGTATTATATAGTCGGCCCCGCCCGACTTTAGCCTTTCCTTACTTGTTTTCTTTTATTGCTTGACTATATATGAAACTAATTCTTCATAAAGACAAGAATCGACAAGGAAATGTACATAAATACCGTACATATTAAATATTACGGTGGGTATTTTCATTCGTTGTGATGGAAGAAAGTTTCCCTTCGGATCGGTTCCGTTCATTTTCAATTCCAACATTCCATACAGTCAATTTTTATCGTTCCATTTTTATACAAAAAGTACGGATTTCGAAAATTACGATTCTATTGGTTACAAGTTGGATTGGTACAAGTTTTATCTCCTTTGCTCCGTTTTGTCCCTAAAAGTACCAATTTTGAGAAAAAAATTTAATTTTGCGCTTCTACGATGTCAGAGAAATGTATAAATAGAATTTCATGATTATAGCTGAGGCCGCATGATATGTGCCATGTTTATACCCTTTATACCCATAAAACTAAAATTGTTCAACTAAATCCTTTATGCAGAGAAAGTACACTCAAAATTTTATGATTCTAGCATCAGCCATTTGGCCTGTACCAATTTTATCCCTTTTTGCCCAGTTTGACCCTAATAGCACGAGTATCGAAAAATCGCATGTCATTTCGAGTCTACGCAACCAGAGCGAAATATACACTAATTTTCCTTATTCCAGCTGCAGCGGTTTGATTGGTACCAATTTTATCCCTTTTCTTCCCGATTCCCCATGTTCAGTAATTTCGAACAATTCCTTGATTTTGCACCACTGTATAGTCATAGGAATATAAATACCAAATTCCGTTATTCTAGCTGCATCTATTTGGTCGGCACCAATGTTATCCCTTTGTTCATATTCCTCCCGTAAAAGCACGAATTTCGATATCAGTTTTTACCGAACTTCAGTTTACTTGCTCTTGTCGTCTCACAGATAAATTTTTATCCAATTTTCGCCCATTTCACCACCTAAAAGTATGGATCACTTTAACACATTGAGTGCCACGTCGTACGTTTCCGTACGATAACGAACCCGTCGTGGGGTACCACGCCGTTCGTTTCCGTTCGACAGTGATTGCTTTTACTTAGAGCCCAAAAAATGTTTGGTCTCCTGGGAAGGTTTGCGTCAAAACCGCTTGGCACTCAATGAGTTAAGGTGCGCGTTCACGCTATAAAAGGATTGAACTTACTAAATATCAAATAAGTACACAGGAGAAATTGTTGCTCCAGATGTAGCCGTTTGGAAATGTTAGGGTTATATCCTGTCCTTATTTCCCTATGGACCAATTTTGCCCATTTTAAATCCCAACCGATCTACAACTATTAGATGTGTTCTGCGAAAATGTGGGCGAAATTGCTCCTTTCGTTTAGATCAGGGGTGGCCAACGTTTTCAGCAGGTGTGCCAAAGTTAAGAAATAATATTTTCTGCCGGACACACACACACCTATTTTTCAGCTTTGGCTGTATTGGTTAATTAAGATCGTATTAAAATGCTGGGGTTTCTTTTTTGATGAAAATTAAATATAACCAAATGTTTGTAACACCAAGAAATAATCGAGCTAGACCCACCTTTATACGGATCGGCTTAGAATCACCAGCTGAATCGATTTAACGATGTCTGTCCATCTAAGCTTCTTCGCACTCTACAGGTCGAAATTGTGGTCCGATTGTCATGAAATTTGGCAGAGCTTACTTTTTTTGGCCAAGGACGATTGGTATTGGAATTGGAGAAAATCGGTTCAGATTGAGATATAGTCTCCATACAAATATCCCTATAATTTACTCTATTACTGCTCTAGAATACACATTTTTCATGGGATTATGACCAAATTTTCAGGATCGTGCTATATTTGAACTAGAAATAGCTCACGGGAAAGTGGACCACATGGGTCTATGTTTTTATATAGCCCCATACAATTGTACATCCGATTTACAATATTACTGATCTAAAATACACATTTTACATTGGATCTTGATCAAATTTTCCACACAATGTTATATTTATCTAGAAACACGTATTTTGAAAGCCAGCTATATAGGCCAATGTTCTTTTATAGCCCCCATACAAATGGGCCCCCAGTTTAAACTATTATCGCTCTAGAACAGTGGATCTTGATAAAATTTTGCAGACCATGTTATATTTCAATAAAGAATACCTACTTTGTAAGTCCCACTTTTTAATGTAGCGCCCTTACAAGTGCTCCCCATTTGAATTATTACATATCTAGGACCTAAATTGTACATCGGAAGTTTTTCAAATTTTGCAGATTATATTGTATTCATATTTCATACTAAGAACACCTACTTTGAAAGTGATCTATAATGCGCCCACTTTTTAATGTAGCGCCCTTACAAATTTTTATTATTACCCCTCTAGGACCCACAATTTACATCGGAAGTTTATCAAATTTTGCATTTTGTATTATATTTCAACTAAGAAGACATATTATTGGTATAACCCTCATACAAATCGGGCCTCCATTCTACTCTATTACATCTCTAGAGCCCATATCGTGCATTAGATCTCGGTATAATTTTGTATATCATGTCATATTTCAACTAAGAATACCTACTTTGAAAGTGATCTATATGGAACCACTTTTTAATGTAGCGCTCCTTACAAATGGCCTCATTTTAATTTTTACCCCTCAAGGACGCAAATTTTTCGTCGGATTTTTTTCAAATTTTGCAGGTTATATTATATTTCAACTAAGAATACATACTATGAAAGTCAAATATGTGTATGAAATGCCGGTCCGATTCATCCTATTACTACTGTATAATTTGTATTTGTCTGCCATAAAATTTATCAATTATTTTCCAACGACCATCGGTATTGAATTTGGAGGAAATCGGTCCAGATTCAGACATAGCAAAATATCCCCCAGTTTACCCTATTACTTATACACATTTTTTTCATTGGATCTTGATACAATTTTCAGGATCATGTTATATTCGGACAAGAAATGGCTAACATGAAAGTGGGTTACATGGGTCCATGTTTCGATATAGCCCCCTTACAAATGTACCTCCGATTTACACTATTATTGCTCTAAATATAACCCACACCTTACATTGGATCTTGATAACATTTTGCAGATCATCTTATATTTCAACTAAGAATTCCTACTGTGAACGTAATCTATAAGTGCCGACTTTTTAATGTAGCACCCTTACACATGGGCCCCAATTTTTATCATTACAGCCCTAGAACACATATATTACATTGAATCTTGATAATATTTTGCAAATCATCAAATAAGAAAGCCTACTTTGAAAGTGATCTATAGTGTTTAGGCTTTTAAATCAACGCCCTTTCAAAGAATCCATCCTGAATCCATAGTTTACATCAGACGTTTATCAAATTTTGCAGATCATTTTATATTTCAACTAGAATCAGCTACTATGAAAGTCAGATATTTGGGTATATCCCCATAAAAATGGGGCCCGTTTTACTCTATTACCGATCAAGAACCTTCACCTTACATCGGGTCTTGATCAAATGTTGCAGATCATGATATATTTCAACTAGGAATACCTACCGTGAATCAGAACTATATATAATTTTGTTGTTAATGAACTTCCTCAAAAGCGGGGAGAAATGCACATTTGGATTTTGCGATGCGATTAAAATGTGATTCCTACGGAACTTCCAACTTTTTTTGCTGGGTTCAAATTACCATGGACCATATAAGTGGACCTTTACGTAAATATATTGTCACCGCTCATAGTCACCTTCCGGTTTATTGATAACACTTTGGATTCACTTATTACAGCCAATCTTGATGAAAATAATTGTTATATTTTTCACTAGGCGCAGCTACAATGAGATGGCATGGCACCGATTTTGTTTGTATATGGGCCCATCATATGAATGAGTAACATAATGTAAATTATTTTCATCAATTTTACCATATTCGGACAGTATAATTTATACGAACTACATAAAATTGCACCCATGAAACACCAGGGTTTAGTAATCAGAGCGAGGTATATACGCATTATATAGTCGGCCCCGCCCGACTTTAGCCTTTCCTTACTTGTTTTTCAATATGTTTGATGGTACTCGTACTCTTAAGGGAGTAAAATGACCTTATTTAGCTTCAAAAAGTACGGTCGCACAGTCTTTCGATATAGCCACTTTTTTATTTGTAAACAGTCCGTGCATCACGGCCTCAGTGTAAACCCATTTGATGCCTCATGTTGAGAAGCAGAAAATAAAATATGCTGTCAGTGAGTCTGTCTGGCGGTTCATATTCAACGGCACTGCACAGCAACACTTCGGCATTTGCCCCTTTAAAATTTACAATGAGTTACATTCATTCATGCGTTCGTTGGTACGTTCGTACAATCATAAATTCATCAGATTGTTGCTACGAACATCCTCAACGCACAGCAAAAAGTTTCTCTCGCATCCTTCCACTGGCTTCCTTGTTGAGATGCTTCTACTCAATTTGCATAAATATGTTATTAATACCATTCGTTCACATACACACAAGCATGTGGATGTGTGCTGGTGTTGCTTACACAATGTTATGCATATTTAATGTGCAAAAATTAATGTAAAATCATCCATAAAGTTTATGATTTTTTCTTTTGCTGCCTTACATTCTGTAAGTAGTCAATAATTTTTTACACTCTCGAAGCAAATTGTTAAAACATTATGCCTGGAGTTATTTGCTGGCGTTGCGATTTTTTATGTCACCAATGCAGATTCTGCTCAATTTGAATTTATTATTCAATATTTTGAGACAAACGGGAAGTTGGAGACTTACCGCGTGATTGTGTCGCACAGCAGTAGCAAGCTTTACGTTGTTTACTTTTATGTGGACAAAGTCATACAGACGCAAACCATTATATAGCGAAGGAATGACTTAGGCCACTAGGTACATATGTGTGGATCAAGTCCGTTTCAGTACTTTTTATGTTATTTGAGCAATATCAGTCAGTCTGCCTGGTTGGATTGTGTGTGCGAACATCATTCGAAGATCAATGTGTAACTGATTCCGAATATCAGTGATGAAGTTACATTTGTTTCATTCTTACCTTACGCTTTTGTCCTCTGTTTGGTAGGTACAGGATGTTAATTTCGCCCATCATGGAATTTAAACTAAGTTTGAATAACTAAGTTTAAATAACTGCAAAGTTCAAATCAATTCATGAACTCCTTTCGAATGTTGTATTGTACACCAGCCAGATAGATTCACATGGCTCCAACAATCAAAATGGGTTCCAGTTTTGTAATCATATAGATAAACAATTACCGTAAAATTATTACCACTCCTACCTATACCTGTAAGGTAGTTGGAAACAATGACAGTTAATACACAAGTTGTCCTAAGCCAGAAAAAATATTGATTTGGTGGCCAGTGTCGGATTTCATTTCAGATTTCATTATGATATCAGAGTTGTGTTTATCTAAAGCTTTCCTTGAATTAGTAAATGTTTTCTTATTAAAGGAAAGAATTTTCCTTCATAATATTTATGAAACGATTTCATAAAAGGTTTTCATAAATTTAGTGATTATTTTCTTAATATGTATGAAAAATTTATAAATAAAATGAAATGCTTCATACAATTTTTTTCATAATCATTTCATAAAACAAAATGGTTAAATTAGTGAAACTTAGATTCATAAGATCAACGAAAGGTTTCATAGTATTAAAGAAACAATTCTTAAATATTATGAAATATATTATAACCAATAAAATATTTGTGTTATGAAATATCTTCATAAATATAATGAAGGATTTCAAAGTTTCTATATCTAAATAGTTTCATAACTTACAACAACATTTTTAGTGAGTCGACTTTATTCGTTGAATGCTAGCAATACTCATTTGTACTCTGTTAACACTTACATAAGTATGAACTCATATCATATCAGATTTATATATTACTCCAATATCAATTTCGCTCTAGAAACCACATATTTTAACCAATTTTCTTTAAATTGGTCACAAAACGTTTTATTACAGCTTGAATCATATATGGTGTATGAGAGTCAGATCGGTTCAGATTTATATATAACTCCCATAAAAATTTCGCTCCGGATTTAACTTTTTCCGCTCTAGAAACCACATATTTTAACCGATTTTCTTTAAATTTGCCACAGCACCTTATATTTCATCCAGAAACTTCTATGGTGAAAGTGAGTCAGTTCGGTTCAAATTTATACATAAAAATTTCGCTCTCAATTTGATTTTTTCTGCTCTAGAGTGCACATAGATTTCATATAGTCGGCCCACCCGACTTTAGCCTTTCGATTTTTGTTTTTGATTGAGTCCTGAAGAAGTATGTGGAATCGGTTTGTTGATATTAAAACATTTCAGCACAAAAATCTAACTGCAGATTACATTAGTACGAATTTAACACTATACAATCTGGAAATTGACTAATTTCTTATAATTTTTCCTTGATTATATGTATATATTAAACAACTTGATTATATGTATATATTAAACAACTCTTCAGAAGCGTAGCTATATTCAAAGTAATGTTCATAAATACCAAATACAAGTGAGATATTATTGTGGGTATTTTCATTAGTTGTTAGAGAAGAAAGTTTTTCCTTATGACCGACTCCGCCCATTTTCAATTCCAACCTACAATACAGTCAAGGGAACACTCTTATTGAATTTCGATCAATTTTAATCCCAAAAGTACATTATCTTTCGCGTTCACAATCCCAGCAAAAAGAGAGCACTCAAAGAAGTGAAAAAGATGTTCATCTTGTGATTCGGAAGTAGTGAAAATTGGGATCATCACCAATGAATTTAACATGGAGTTGTCATAGGAGGGATGTCCTTTATTTTGAAAGACTTAAAAGTTAGTTTAAAGACCTGCAAAGGAACCACTTTTTCACTAGTTTCCATTTCTGTTTTAAAAAATCCGCCGCTACCCGCGGCAGAACAGCGGACCTTCTGGTTGCTACTACGGCACTCTAACCATCTCAGCTATCCTCTGTTGTGAGTGCTCAATAACTAAAGCAAATCAATTTGTTCGGTAAAAATGACACTAATTCCTAGTGTCATAAAATAAAATATTTATTTAGTATGAATTAAAATATAACGCAGATTAATATTAAACTAAATTATCATTAAATAAATTAACACTACTCAATTTTACTGATATTATGTAGTATTAATAATTAATAAAAAATTAAATATTTGATTTGAACTGGGATATTGTCCTGACTCAAAACCCTTTTGCATCAATATTTAAGAGAATGCAATTTTATTTACAAATGGCATGGTGACATTTATTACTTGGCTGCAGACTACCACGATCATGATTTCGACCATGTCAAAAGTCTTTTCAAGTGGCTTCGCAGCGACTTTTCAACATCAAACCCGGCCTCTATAAGGAGATGATTCTCACAAACGAACAAGAAGCACAACTCACTTGCCGAGTTTGCGCTTAAAAAATCGCACCAAGTAATAAAGTACACATGCCATCTTACAAGCATCTCATTGAGTTGAATATGTAAGTATGTGTATATGCAGGTATAGTTACCCAGCAATACTTCTGCCGTGCCAACGCTCATTTGTTTTAGTTTTTTTCGTTTGAATTTTTTTTGGTCTGTAATCAATATTTGATTTGAACTGGGATATTGTCCTGACTCAAGACCATTTTGCATCTATATTTAATAGAATGCAAATTTATTTACAAATGGTATGGTGACATATATTGGCATATATTCTTGATCGTCATAAAATTCTAAGACGATCTAGCCATGTCCGTCCGTCCGTCTGTTGAAAGCACGCTAGCATCTAAAAAGAAAGGAGCTAGGAATGCCAAAGTTTGCATAAATACGTCTTATAGTCGTATATCGGTTGGGATTGAAACTGGGCGAAATCGACCCAAAGGGAAATTTTTCCCTTACAAGGACTAAAAATACCCATAATAACCCCTAATATTATAGAGTATTAAGCGTGTTTTTCAATCTATCTTACTTGATATTGTGTATGCGCATTCCCCCTATAATCGTAGGTGGCGAAATGGGGCAGAAAAAAGATAAAAATGGTACCTATCAGATGATAACAGCTAGAAACACGAAATTCGGTATGTACATTCTCTAATTGAGTAGGTGCATAAAGTAAAAGTATTTTTTCCAAATTTGTACTTTAAAGGGGTAGAATGGGAATAGAGGGATAACAATGGTACCAACCAAACGGCTGCATCTATAATAATGGAATTCGGTGTATACATTCATCTGATTGCGTAAAATAAACGGATTTTTGGAAATTCGTACATTTTGGGGTTAAAATGGAAAAAGGTGATAAAAATAGTACCAACCAAATGACAGCAGCTAGAATCGTGAAATTCGGCGTATACATTCATCTGACTGCGTAGAAACCACAAATTATTTTTTTTTAAATTCATATTTTCAAGGGATTCAATGGGTACAGAGGGATAAAAATAGTACCAACCAAACGGCTATAGCTTCAATGATGAAATTCGGTGTGTACATTCCTTCAATTGCCTAGACACGTAAAATAAAGAGATTTTACAAAGTCGTACTCATAAGGGGGTAAAATTGGAAAAAGGGGATAAAAATGGTACCAACCAAATGGTCGCAGCTAGAATCATGGTATTTTGGTGTGTACATTCCTCTTTCCAAATTCGTACTGTTTACTTTTACGCAAAAATTGGTTAAATCATGAAGATAGGATTTTCAAAATTTTTACTTTTGTAATTAAAATTGAATGAAAATACACTGTAGCACCCACTATCTACCAATATTTGGTGTGGTATTTAAGCTTTTTTGAAAATAAATATATTTGTAAGAATATTTATTTTTTTTGAATTGACTTGAAGTATTATTTCGATATATATATTGTAAACGAATAATAGAAATTTATATTTATTTATAAAATTTATATTGGTAGCCTTACCTTATAAGCGTGGTTTGAAGTAATAAAAATATTATATTTATTTATAAAATTTATATTGGTAGCCTTGCCTTATAAGCGTGGTTTGATGTTATAAAAATATAATATTATTTATAAAATTATTTTGTCAATATTTGGTTTGCCTATGTTAAAAAATTATATTTTTCTATAATATTACTGCACTTCTACGATATTCGACAGCCTCTGTGGAATGCAATCCATGCTGGAGGGTATATAAAGTTCGGCCCGGCCGAACTTAACGCTTTTTTTACTTGTTTGCATTGCGTTTATGTAGTGTTGCAAGGTTATTTCTTCATTCCTCTTCGTATGCGAATCAATCAAATAAAATAAAGTGTTAAGTCAGAGGATTTCTCCTAAGATTTAGATGATTTTCTATGGCTTAGTGGAGAGAATTAGTTAATTGCGTTTTCTGGTATGTTAAATTTGAATGTGTTTTGCCACAAAATCCGATGAGAAATCAGTTTAAGAGGATCTATACAAAATTTATTATAAAATAGTAATTACACTTCACGAAATAAATTATTTTAAATGTATTAAAATATTAATTAAAAAATTATTATTAAAATTGGCGCGTCTGGTCATATCATTTTGTTTTTTATTGTAACCTAAAATATTCATAAGTGAATAAATGGTAAAATTACATACACTTCCATTTTTTCTAATTGGAAGCGCCACGTCCCAGAGTTGCAAGAGGATATAGCTAATATGACTGACCGGATTATTACAGAATCCGAAAGAATTGGTGGATTTTGCAACTTTCAATTTGTATGGGAAATCTGTACAAAATCCTGAAAAAGTGGATTTTTGCTCATATCATTTGTAATTTCTATTTGTAATAAGTGGACTTTTGGGATTTACAAAAAGAGAAGAGAAAAACATAAGAACACCTCACCGGCGGGTGTTTAAATGTTTCCAATATGTAAACTTTTGCTGTTGCGTAACTGGCTGAAGCTTGAATCTTGCAATTGTGCTGTAAATTATCCTAGAGCGTAAATGAGTGTTAAGAAGGGAATGGAGGAAAATTAGGAAAGATGATACGATCTGCCTGGACAAATCAATATATTCAACATTTGCATTGCTCTACTTCAGTAGACGCTCGATAAGTATGAATAATAAAGATACAACTGGTGAAATAATAAAATTCGGAATGTGTTGGCGAGCACAATTAAGAGGATTTTCCAACTTCGTACATACAGGGGCAAAAATATCAACAAATTCGTTTGGGGAAAATTGGAAAGGAGTACAAATGAAACTATCCAAATAGTTGTAGTTTTTACACGAACTACACTCTGTTAAAGGGCAACAATTTGCAAAGTATGATATAAATTTCGAAAATATGTTCTATTTTTGAAGACAATTTCAGGCAGGTCTTTAATTCATTTACTAATTTAAACAAGTAAGAAGGCGTTAAGTTCGGCCGGGCCGAATCTTATATACCCTCCACCACGGAGTGCATTCCACAGTATTACCAGCAGATTAAAGGATGTCGACTTTACATAGAAGCACAGTACCATATTACGAAAATTGTGATATTTTTATGCACATTACTATATTTGTTTACTATTTCAAACTATAATGTATACTTATGCGCACTGTTTAAAATCGACTACTATATGTAAATAAAATGCTGAAATTGTGAAAGTGAACATGCCTAAATATTAGGCGATTGTCAGAAAGAAGCATTTTCAAATACAGACAAAGTGATTAGAAAAGTATAAATTTTAAAGATATCCCCATTCTCCATATCCCCAGATTCGCCCCATTCCCCGACCAAATGTACGAATTTCGAGTCTTCATAGTCAGAATGTATACACCGAATTTCATGATTTCAACTTCAGCTGTTTGGTAGGCCCCATTTTTATCCATCTTTTTAATTATATCCTTTAAAAGTACGAATTTCCCTTTTATTTTCTTTGCGTTGCTTCCAAGCTACAAGAGGAATGTCTGCAACAAATTTTAACTGTATGAAAATCAGAAATTTAATTAATAAGCCAAGGCTACCAATATTTGTATACTATGTATATATATAATGGTAATAATACTTAAATTCATAAAGTAAACATAATGGAGCAATCATATGGTGGATAGAGAGTGTATTTTCAGCTACAGTCGTTTGTTTTGTTGTATTTCCATCCTATTTTAATTTCAAAAGTGTAAATTTTGAAAATAACTTATATCTCACGTACGCAGCATAAGATTCTACCATTTTTTGTCGTAAAAGCAACAAAATAAAGTACGAATTTGGAAAAAAGATATTTTACGTGGTTATGCAGTTAGATGACTGTATACACCGAATTCCATGATTCTATCGGCGGCCATTTTGTTGGTACCATTTTTATCCCCTTTTTCCAATTTTGCCCCCTCAAGAGAACGACTGTCTAAAATCTCTTTATTTTACGTATCTACACAATTAGAGGGATGTACACTAGAGCGTACCAGGTTACAAGTAAAAAAAAAAGTTCGCCGTACACCTTCGAATATGAAGTATTATTGAAAGGTAGTTTCAAAAAAATTTTTTTTATTTTTTTATGCCGAACGTAGGGGTCGCGCTTTTACATTTTTCTATATAACTTCTGCATTTATAAACGGATTTTAAAGTGTGATACATCGATGTTTTTGTCCGATTTTTTTGTCTTTGAAGTCATTGAGCTCAAACATGATTCATGATTTTATGCGAGCTTTAATTTTCGATTATTAGAGTGGTACATTAGGGTAGTAGCAACTGAGAAATGATGGGTAAGTACCAGAAGGGGGTGCTTGAGCTCAATGACTTCAAAGACAAAAAAATCGGCCTCGTCGAGACAAAAACATCGATGTATCACACTTTAAAATCCGTTTATAAATACAAGTTATATAGAAAAATGTAAAAGCGCGACCCCTACGTTCGGCATAAAAAAATAAAAATTTTTTTTTTGAAACTACCTTTCAATAATACTTCATATTCGAAGGTGTACGGCGAACTTTTTTTTTGAGGTACGCCCTAATGTACACACCGAATTTCATCATTCTAGCTATATTCGTTTAGTTGGTACTATTCTTATCCCCTGTAGCAATTGTATCCCTTGATAGTACGAATTTGGAAAAAACATTTTATTTTTCGTGTCTACGCAGTCAGAGGAATGTATACTCCGAATTTCATGATTCTAGCTGCTGTCATTTGGTAGGTACTATTTTTATCCCCTTTTTCCATTTGAACCCCAAAAAGTACGAATTTTGGAAAGTTCTTTTATTTTACGTGTCTACGCAATCAGAGGAATGTATACATCGAATTTCATTATTCTAGGTTTAGACGTTAAGTTGGTACTATTTTTATCCCTCTATCCCCATTTGACCCATTAAAAGTGCGAATTTAGAAAAAATACTTTTATATCATGTATCTACTCTATTAGAGGAATGAACACGCCAAATTTCGTATTTCTATCTGTTGTCGTTTGATAGGTACTATTTTTATCCCTTTTTGCCCCATTTCGCCCCTTACAAATAAAAATTACTCTATGGTGCCATTTTATGTTATAAAGGGAATGCGAATTGCAAATATCAAGTAAATACAAGCTATTATGTTCAAAAAACATGCTGAAATACTCTAAATATTAGGGGTATTTTCAGTCCTTGTGAGGGAAAAATTTTTCCTTCTGGACCGATTTCGCCCACTTTCAATCCCAAATGATCTGCAACCATAAGATACATTTAGGAAAAATTTGAAGCTCATTTCGTTCGGCCGCTATCGTGCTTTCAACAGACAGACAGGACATGGCTATATCGTCTTAGAATTTTACCACGACCCAGAATATATATACTTTATGGGGTCTCCGATGAATATTTCAAGGTGTTACAAACGGAATGACAAAGTGAATATACCCCCATCCTGGAGGTGGAGGGTATAAAAATATATTATTTCTAGATTTAAATTCACGCAAAATTTGCCGAAATGTGCTAAGAGGTACAGATTTTCCGTAAATGTGTCTTATTGTTGTAGATCGCTTCGGATTGAAAGTGGGCGAAATCATCCCAGAGGGAAAATTTTTTCCCTAACAAGGACTGAAAATATCCCTTAATATTTAAAAATTTTTTATTTCTGCTTTTTATGCACTTGAAATTTGTTGTGCACATTCCTCTAATAATGTGAAAACACCAAAAATTACTTAGCGGGTGAAATGGGGCCAAAAGGGGTAAAAAAGGTACCAATGATACGACAACAGCTAGAAACATGAAATTCGGTGTGTACATCCTTAAAATTACGTAGACACAAAAAATAGAGGGAATTTTTCGAAATTCGTACTTTTAAGGGATACAAATTGAAACAAGTAAGGAAAGGCTAAAATCGGGCGGGCCGACTATATGATACACTCCACATTCCAACCGAATACAGTCCAACTCGGTAAAAAAGTGCAAACGGGAAGAATTTTTGAATGTATCATAGGCTAATACGACCTGGTTCGATTGGTCAAATCGATAAGAATATTTGTATCGGGGCTATATCCAAACATGAAAAAATGTGACTAACTTTCACAATAAGTTCTTCCAGTTCAAATATAAGGTGTTATGCTCACTTTGAAGAAATTCGGTGAAAATTCGTGGTTTCTGGGGCGGAAAAAGTTAATATAAATCTGAACCGATCTAACACATTTTTACCACAGGTGTTTCTAGTTGAAATATAACATGTTTTGCCAATTTTAAAGAAAATCTCTTGTAATATATGGTAAATAGAGTGAAAAGATTAAAATCGGGAGCGAAATTCGTATGGGAGATATATGTAAATCTGAACCGATCTGACCCATTTTCACTATGGGTGTTTCTAGGACAAATATAATACATTTCGCCTAATTTGAAGAGGATCTGTTAAAATTTGTGGTTTCTAGAGCGAAAAAAGTTAACTCGGGAGCGAAATTTGTATGGGAGCTATATATAAATCTGAACCGATCTGCCCCATTTTTACCACAGGTGTTTCTAGTTGAAATATAAGATGTTTCGCCAAATTTGAAGACAATCTGATACAATATGTGGTTTCTAGAGCGGAAAAAGTCAAATCGGGAGTGAAATTTGTATGGGAGCTATATATAAATCTGAACCGATCTGACCCATTTTTACCACAGGTGTTTCTAGTAGGAATATAAGATGTTTTGCCAATTTTGAAGAAAATCTGTTGTAATATGTGGTATCTAGAGTGAAAAGTGTCAAATCGGGAGTGAAATTCGTATGGGGGCTATATCTAAATCTGAACCGATTTTCTTCAAATTAAATAGCGTTCGTTCTTATCCCGAAAAACTTCGTTGTGCAAAGTTTCATTTGGTTCTGTCTACAATTGCGACCTGTATCGTGATTACAAGAATAGATGGACGGACGGACGGACAGACAGACAGACGGACATTGCTAAATCGATTCAAAAAGTGATTCTAAGTCGATCGGTATAATTAACAATGGGTCTATCTCTCTTCCTTTTGGGTGTTACAAACAATTGCACAAAGACACAATACTCTCGTGGAGTGTATAAAAAGGGAGAAAACTGGTACCAACCAAACCGCTGAAGTTGAAATCATGAAATACGGTGTATGCATTCATCTGACTGTGAAGGCGCGCAACATAATCGAATTTTTGGAAATTTTTACTTCTAGGCAGATAATGGGACAAAAGGGGATAATAATTGTACCAACCAAACGGCTGCAGTTAGAATAGTGAAATTCGGCGTGTACATTGCTCTGACTGTGCAGATGCGAAAAATTAAGATATATTTCGATATTCGTACCTTTTCAAAACGGGATAAAATTTGTAGCAAGCAAACGGCTGTAGTAACAATCATGAAATTCAGTGTTTACACTCGTCTGTCTTCGTAAACACGCAAAATATGAGTATTTTCCAAATTCGTACCATGCGTACGGATGTACCTAGAATCATGAAATTAGATGATTACATTCCAATGTGGACCTGACACATAATGAAACTTTGAAATTTTTACTTTTCAGTCACTTTGTCTGTAACTGAATCAAAAAAATTGCAAATGACGGCAAATTTTTATACACTCCACGAGAGTATTATGGCTTTGTGCATTTGTTTGTAACGCCCAAAAGGAAGCGAGATAGACCCATTGTTAAGTATACCGATCGACTTAGAATCACTTTCTGAGTCCATTTAGCAATGTCCGTCTGTCCGTCTGTCTGTCCGTCTGTCTGTCCGTCTGTCTGTCTGTCCGTCTGTCCATCTATTGTTGTAATCAAATTACAGGTCGCAATTATAGTCCGATCTTAACAAAAATTGGCACAACTAAGTTTTGTGGATCAAGGACGAACGCTATTTAATTTGAGGCAAATCGGTTCAGATTTAGATATAGCCCCCATACAAATGTCGCTCCCGATTTGACATTTTCCGCTCTAGAAACCACATATTGTACCCGATTTTCTTTAAATTTGGCATAACATCTTATAATCCAACTAGAAACACCTATGCAAAAATTGGGTAAGATCGGTTCAGATTTAGATATAGCACCCATACAAATGTCGCTCCCGATTTGACATTTTCCGCTCTAGAAACCACATATTGTACCCGATTTTCTTTAAATTTGGCACAACATCTTATACTCCAACTAGAAATACCTATGCAAAAATTGGGTAAGATCGGTTCAGATTTAGATATAGCCCCCATACAAATGTCGCTCCCGATTTGACATTTTCCGCTCTAGAAACCACATATTGTACCCGATTTTCTTTAAATTTGACACAACATCTTATAATCCAACTAGAAACACCTATGCAGAAATTCGGTAAGATCTGTTCAGATTTAGATATAGCCCCCATACAAATGTCGCTCCCGATTTGACATTTTCCGCTGTAGAAGCGACATATTGTACCCGATTTTCTTTAAATTTGGCACATCATCTTATAATCCAACTAGAAACACCTATGCAGAAATTCGGTAAGATCGGTTCAGATTTAGATATAGCCCCTATACAAATGTCGCTCACGATTTGACTTTTGCCGCTTTAGAGACCACATATTTTACTTGATTTTCTTTAAATTTGGCACAACAGCTTATAATCCAAGTACAAAAACCTATGGTGAAAGTGTGTAAGATCGGTTCAGATTTAGATATAGCCCAAATACAAATGTTGCTCCCAAATGTTTAACCGATTTTGGCCAAACTATACATATTATATTTCACCTATTTCGTTCCAGATTTCAATATACCCTCATACATATATTCCGATTTAACATTTTTTGTCAAATATACTTACATTTACAGGATACAAAAATCCTTTCCGTTTTCGCTTTTTCACCGAATTAAATTGTATACGGATAGAAAGTGGAGTGTATCATAGAGTCGGCCCCGCCCGACTTTAGCCTTTCCTTACTTGTTCTCTCTAATGACGCCTGACAATACATCTACTATTTAGGGCACCTTTTTGAAGATTTCTGCCTCATGTTCACTTTTTGATTACAATTGCGCTATTATATTTGTATATAGCAATGGATTATTGTTATTATTATAATAAAGAAGCAATGCATTTTTTTAACAGAGTCTTATTGTTTTAAATAGTAAACAAATATAGTAATGCGCATAAAAAATATCACAATTTTCCTAATATGTAAAGTCGTATTTATATGTAAAGTCGACAGTCACTAATATGCCGGTAATAAGTGGAATTCACTCCTTTGTGGAGGGTATATAAAATTCGGCCCGGCCGAACTTAACGCCTTTTAACTTGTTATACACTCCACGAGAGTATTATGGCTTTGTGCATTTGTTTGTAACACCCAAAAGGAAGCGGGATAGACCCATTGTTAATTATACCGATCGTCTTAGAATCACTTTCTGAGTCGATTTAGCAATGTCCGTCTGTCCGTCTGTCTGTCTGTCCATCTATTGTTGTAATCAAACTACAGGTCGCAATTATAGTCCGATCTTAACAAAAATTGCCACAAGTAAGTTTTGTGGATCAAGGACGAACGCTATTTAATTTGAGACAAATCGGTTCAGATTTAGATATAGTCCCCATACAAATGTCGCTCCCGATTTGACATTTTCCGGTCTAGAAACCGCATGTTATACTCGATTTTCTTTAAATTTGGAACAACATCTTATAATCCAACTATAAACACCTATGCAAAAATTGGGTAAGATCGGTTCAGATTTAGATATAGCCCCCAAACAAATGTAGCTCCCGATTTGACTTTTGCCGCTTTAGAAACCACATATTGTACTCGATTTTCTTTAAATTTGGCACAACATCTTATAATCCAACTATAAACACCTATGCAAAAATTGGGTAAGATCGGTTCAGATTTAGATATAGCTCCCATACAAATGTCGCTCCCGATTTGACATTTTCCGCTCTAGAAACGACATATTGCACCCGATTTTCTTTAAAATTGACACAACATCTTATAATCCGACTATAAACACCTATGCAAAAATTCGGTAAGATCGGTTCAGATTTAGATATAGCCCCCATACAAATGTCGCTCCCGATTTGACATTTTCCGCTCTAGAAACCACATATTATACTCGATTTCCTTTAAATTTGGCACAACATCTTATAATCCAACTATAAACACCTATGCAAAAATTGGGTAAGATCGGTTCAGATTTAGATATAGCTCCCATACAAATGTCGCTCCCGATTTGACATTTTCCGCTCTAGAAACGACATATAGCACCCGATTTTCTTTAAAATTGACACAACATCTTATAATCCGACTATAAACACCTATGCAAAAATTGGGTAAGATCGGTTCAGATTTAGATATAGCCCCCAAACAAATGTAGCTCCCGATTTGACTTTTGCCGCTTTAGAAACCACATATTGTACTCGATTTTCTTTAAATTTGACACGACAGCTTATAATCCAAGTAAAAAACCTATGGTGAAAGTGGCTAAGATCGGTTCAGATTTAGATATAGCGCAAATACAGATGTTGTTCCCAAATGTTTAACCAATTTTGGCCAAACTATACATATTATATTTCACCTATTCGTTCCAGATTTCAATATACCCCCATACAAATGTCCATGACGATTTAACATTTTTTGTCAAACACACACATTTACATTTACACATTTCCACCGAATTAAATTGTATTCGGATAGAAAGTGGAGTGTATCATAGAGTCGGCCCCGCCCGACTTTAGCCTTTCCTTACTTGTTATATTTGGCCTCTTGGTCCAAAAATATAGAATTTATTAATACAATAGGAACTTCATGATTGAACGTTTTTGCTTCTCCTGATTAATTTTGAAACTGTGGGTTTTTCATTTTGCATTTCAGGTGATGATATATAGATTATAGAAGCTCTGGCAGGTGATATTATTTTTCTGGTAGCTATTGTTGAGTAGAAGAATAACCTGTATTTGAAATTTCCCAGACACCACCACCAGTTACGGATACAAAACTGTATTTCGTACCTTTGCACACTTATATGTCTGTAACTTAAATGGTTGTCAACCGATTTCTCATCGGATTTGAAAAGAAGAACTTATGATCCAGCAAACAAAATGTTTTTGCATATTATTTTGTTTGGTATCCGCTCCACTTTTAAATTTATTTAAATAACATAACTGGTAAGGAGTAAAACGTCGCTTTATATATAAAAATCAGTTAGTAATTGACTGAGTTATTGATGTTGGTTTGGTTTTATTAATAGTAAATTTTTGCAAAAATACAAGTTTTGGTCATTACACTTCACACCTCTCATTATTTTACGAATTGTAGTCCAGTAAAAATACATATAACTCATTATTCTACTCTATTCTTTTTGGTAACACAGTCTTATATAGATTATACTGCGTCAATCTTTCCTATCTGACATAATCTTTGGGACATTTTGGCTATTGTAAAAAATATTTATATGCGTTTTCAGCAAAATCACAAATTAAATCAGATATGAGTATATTGACCATTTTTATTCCACTTTGTTTCAGACAGCATGATATCATAGTGAAGGATGTGATTTTGAAGGCTGAAATGCTGAGACTTGTTCCCGTACCAGCTGGCGATTAATGCTTAAATTGAGGGTGACCGCTTATAACGACTGGAAGGTTGAAGTAATATCATACTTAACTAGCATTTAAGCCAAACGGCTGTCAACTTCACGTTTAAGTGCAATAAAATATTAGGAAAATTGTGATTTGAATATGAATTTGCTGATAGCGATATTTGTTAACTAAATTGTGATGTTTCATTATTATAATTTGAAATAAAATTAATTATGTGTTGTCATTTATTTTGGTTTACGACCAAAGGTTGTGCTGAAGTCTTCAGCAGAACCCAAAATTAGCAAAAAGGCAAAGTGAGACCTTTATTGTTGCAGCTGAAAGTTGACTGCGCAGTTTCGATCTCGTCAGAACTTTCGCAACGAATGTATGTCTTTGACTTAAATCAGTAAAATTAATTAATTATTTTCTATAAATATATTTTTTATTGCTTGATAGCCCTTGACAATATATGTCACTGTAATTCTTCAAAAAGTATGAATTTCGAAACTCCACTATCTTCCGGGTTCACAATGGAATGTATACACCTAATTTTACAATTCTAGCTACACCTGTTTGCTTGGTACCAGTTTTATCTCTTTTACCCCATTTTATCCGTTTGATTGGTACAATTGTTATCCCCTTTTGCTCCGTTTTCCCTACAAGGGCATATTTCCAAAAACTCTTTTATGTTGTGCGTCTACACAATCTGAGGAATGTACACTCCGATCTTTTGATTATCGAAAGATCGCATTATATTTCGAATCTACGCAACCTGAGCGAAATATGCAGAGATTTTCGCAATTATAGTTGCAACTGCCTAATTGGTACAAATTTTATCCCGTTTCTCACCGTTTCCCATAAAAGTAAAATTTTTGAAATCTTCTTTGATTTTACACCTCTATACAGTCATAGGAATGTACATAGTACGAATTTTGAAAATCACTTTATTTTACGTATACATCCTATTATAGGTATGAACACACTGAATTTCTAATATACTAACTGCAGTCGTTTTGTTGGTACCATGTTTATCCCTCTATACCCTTTAGGTTACGTGTCTACTAAATTAGAGGAATGTAGACACCGAATTTTGTGTTGCTAGCTCTTGTCGTTTTATAGGTTCCATTTCTATCCCTTTTTGCCCTTTTCACTCCCTACAAATAAGAACCGCTTTATGGTGCATGTCTAGGCTATAAGGGGAATGTGCATGCCAAATATCGAGTACATATAAGCAGACATATTCGAAAAACATGTTTAAATACTCGAATATTAAATGTATTTGCTATCCTTGTTAGGCACAAATTTTTCCCTCTGGACCGATTTCATTTCATCCTAACTGATCTATAACTATTAGACGTATTCTTGAAAAATTTGGACGTCCTGGCTCCTTTCGTTTAAATTCTAGCGTGCTTTCAACAGTCGGACGGACATGGCTACATCGCCTTTGGATTTTATGACGATCAATAATATATATCATCACCAGAAATGCAAAAAGACGTAACAAGCATTTTCATAACTTTACAGGAGAAGCAAAAAACGTTGTAAAATCTTGAATTCTTAACCAATTAATGACTTTTTGTTATGAATGGTTTAATATTTGACGGCAAATTTATTTTTAGAAAAATATTTACTATATTTTCTTACTATGGTCGTTTTATGTGTGATACGTTTTTTTGGTCTATCAATTGTGAAACAAAAAGACGTATCATCAATGCAAATTATGAAGAACATTGTGAGCCACATGTTTTAGACTGCATTATAATAAAAAAAGATTTTTAAACATATTTTTATAAAAAGAAAATTATTAGAGGAAACTTCAAGTAACAAAAAATTACTTTTTTCAGATAAACTAATTCATAGTTTGACTGAAAGTAATTTAAAAAATAGTATTAACGTAACTTAAATTATGGTTCGAAAGGTAAATCATAGTAAAAGTAATGACAATCCGCCGGAGCAGGGATCTCGGATTATTTTGTACCTCTATCGCCAAATCATTTGTCAGAAATCGCCAAAAACCGCCAAATTTAAACAACTTCAGTTTTGTTAAAAAATCGGCAAATTCCATTTTATATTTAGTTCTTGTAAAAAATGTATGGAATTCATATAATAGTTAATTGAATATTTTCAACATTTTATTATTCTTAATAAAAATTAAAAATTTTCTTTTATCGTGACCTAGTTTAGGCAACTCATAATGCAGAATACACTTTCAACGCAGGGATTACTGGTTAAAAACAATTATCATTAAAAAATATACTCTTTCTTCTTTATGAAGTAGTTTCTAATATTGAGTTGATCTCTTTCTCCCGTTTTCATGGTCCAATATCTCCTAAATATTATTTCAGGCATTTTAGATGAAAAGAAAAAACAAATCTGAATAAATGCATATAGATGCATTTTGAAAAAATCTGTGTTCTGTAGTAGAAAGGTCAATGCATACGTACATTAGTTCAAAAATAGCGTTTTCGGTCGTCTACAATTATTAATTTAATTAATTATTTTTACTTTTAATTATTGTTATTTCTCAATTATAAAATTTACATTGTTTGTTTATAATCGACGGGAATACGCCTTTTTTGACTTTTTAAGAAAACCACAAAAGATAACAAAATACATTTATCTTTATAATAAGCCTTCATTCTTTGAACTGTACCTACGCGCTTTTACACAATGTTGCTACCTCGAACCTTTTTTCTTGATTTTACTACTTCTCAATTGGTCATATCATTTAAAAAAATTCTTTTTTCGTCCTCTATAAATCAAATATTTTATAGAGTGCAGTTATCCTATCGAGTTGCAAATAAACCGGACATGGTAATTTAAAACGTGTTCTATGACTTGCATACAAATTGTAATATATTTCTCTACAGATTTTTAATTTTTTTAAAGAAAAGAAAATCGCCAACTATTTTATATATCGCCATGTCGCCAAATCGAAAAAAGTCGCCAAACATATTTAAAATTCGCCACGTTTGGCGAGAAATCCCCATATCTGACAACCCTGGCCGAAAGCAATAATTTAAGATCTTGCAGGTGATCCCATTTCTTTTTGGAGATTTTTATAGCCTACACCACTTCGTGGACTAGGGTATTATAAGTTAGTTTCGCGCCAAATGTTTGTAACACCAAGAAATATCGAGCTAGACCCAACTTTAAGTATACCGATCGGCTTAGAATCACCAGCTGAATCGATTTACTGATGTCTGTCTGTCCGTCCGTCTGCTGTCCATCTAAGATTGTTTGCACTCTACAGGTCGCAATTGTTGTCCGATTGTCATGAAACTTAGCAGAAGAATTTGGAAAAAGAAGAAAATTGGTTCAGATTTAGATATAGCCCCCATACAAACGTCGCTCCCGATTTGACTTTTTCCGCCCTATAAAGCACATATAGTACCCGATTTTCTTCAAAATTGGCATAACACCTTATAATCAAACGAGAAATAACTGTGGCGAAAGCGGGTTAGATCGGTTCATATTTAGATGCAGCCCCATACAAATGTCGCTCCCGATTTCTCTTTTTCCGCTTTAGAAACCACATATTGTACCCGATTTTCTTTAAAATTGGCACAACATCTTATAATCCAACTAGAAACACCTATGTATAAATTGGGTAAGATCGGTTCAGATTTAGATATAGCCCCCATACAAATGTCGCTCCGGATTGGACTTTTTCCGCTCGAAAATCCACATATTGGCACAACATCTTATAATCCAACTAAAAAACCTATGGTGAAAGTGGATAAGATCGGTTCAGATTTAGATATATCCCTCCCGAATGTTTAACCGATTTTGGCCTAACTTTACATGTTATATTTCACCAATAAACATACATGGTGAAAGCGGGTCACATCGTTCCAGGTTTCAATATATCCCCATATCAAACACATACATTTACAGGATGCAAAAATCCTTCCCGATTTCACTTTTTTACAGAATTGAATTGTAATGAGAATTGTTTTGGTATAACCCAAATGGGGCCCCATTCTGATCTATTACAGCTCTAGAAACTACATCTTACATCGGATCTTCATCAAATTTTGCAGATCATGATATATTTCAACTATGAATACCTACCGTGAATGAGAAATATATAGGTCCATGTTATGGACCAGGCCCCAAGTGTTGTTATAGATCCCATTTCAAATGTCGGTCCGATTCATCCTAGTACTACTGTATAATTTGTATTTGTCTGCAGGAAAATTGCATCAATTATCATAATATTTACCATATGCGTTAATCATGGCTAAAGATGAATTTATTGTATACTATATAATTTATATGAACTACATTAAATAGCTCCCATTAAACACCTGGGTTCAGTAATAAAAGCGAGGTATATACGCAGGGAGTGGTATAGGGTATTATATAGTCGGCCCGCCCTGCTTTAGCCTTTCCTTACTTGTTATTCTATGTGAATGTAATTGGGAGGGTCCAGGGTAATCTAATAGTTGAACTGTTCGTTGTGGAAGCATTTCATAATCGTCCAATATGTTTGTTTTTAAATAAATAGTCTCAGATGGTTCATATGCCACTCAAAAGAAATAAGACAATAGGCAACGCACATGTTGTTTTGTTTGTACAATTGTGATGTTACGCTTTTTTGTTTCATTGTATGACACACTTGTTGTTAGGTCTTTTTGGAATTCGCCTATAAAATTGTGAATTTTTGATATTGAAGTGTAAAATTTTGCAGAGATATGTATTTTAGGCTATTTCACCATAACCAATCAAAACACGATTTTGTTATTTTTGAAGTTTGGCCATTTTGGATTTCAGGTGACGATATACTTTGTAGGGCCTCAGGTCGATATTTCAAGGTGTTGCATACGGAATGACAAACTGTACCCCATTCTGGATGTGGAGGGTATAATCACCCTCATCATGTAAGTCGTAGTCGTGTCGAATTTTCGACTCGTGTCACAAATTTACATTTTTGGTATCGCGTATGTCGTATTTGACTGTGAAATTCGACAAAAACTGTCACTGAATATTTTGCAAGTGACTAGAGTAAAAAAAAAAATTAAAAATGGAAAAAATTAATCAAATCAAAAGTTAATGGATTTAGTTCTATTAAACTAATATAAAAAGCAAAAACATATAATTTTATTTCTTGAATTACATACGTAATTTAAGAATGGAAATTATGACTCCCAAGGAATTTGGTATTTTTATTGGTTAAATGATTTGAAAAATGAAAATTTTGACAAAAATCTACAATAAAAAAGTGGAAAGATCAAATATAAAGAAAAACCAGTAAGGAAAGGCTAAAGTCGGGCGGGGCCGACTCTATGATACACTCCACTTTCAATCCGAATACAATTCAATTCGGAGAAAAAGTGAAAACGGGAAGGTTTTTTGTATCCTGTAAATGTATGTGTTTGACAAAAAATTTTATATCGGAAAAGACATTTGTATGAGGATATATTGAAACCTGGAACGAAATAGGTGAAATATAAAATGTATAGTTTGGCCAAAATCGGTTAAACTTATGGGAGCAACATTTGAATTTGGGCTATATTTAAATCTGAACCGATTTTACCCACTTTCACCATAGTTTTGTTTAGTTAGATTATAAGATGTTGTGCGAAATTTAAAGAAAATCGAGCACAATATGTGGCTTTTAAAGCGGCAAAAGTCAAATCGGGAGCGACATTTGTATGGGGGCTATATTTAAATCTGAACCGATCTTACCCAATTTCTGCATAGTGTTTCTAGTTGGATTATAAGATGTTGCCCCAAATTTAAAGAAAATCGGGTACAATATATGGTTTTTAGAGAGCAAAATTCAAATCGGGAGCGACATTTGTATGGGGCCTATATCTAAATCTGAACCGATCTAGCCCGCTTTAGCCACAGGTGTTTCTAGTTATATTAAAAGATGTTGTGCCAAATTTAAAGAAAATCGATTAGAATATGTGGCATTTAAAGCGGAAAAAGTCAAATCGGGAGCGACATTTATATGGGGGCTATATCCAAATCTGAACCGATCTTACCCAATTTCTGCATAGGTGTTTCTAGTAAGATTATAAGATGTTGTGCCAAATTTAAAGAAAATCGAGTACAATATGTGGTTTCTACAGAGGAAAATGTCAAATCGGGAACGACATTTGTATGGGGGGTATATCTAAATCTGAACCGATTTGACCTATCTTCACCATAGATGTTCTTAGTTTAAATATAAGATGTTTTGCCAAATCTGAAGACAATCTGATACATTATGTGGTTTCTAGAGCGGAAAAAGTCAAATCGGGAGCGAAATTTGTATGGGAGCTATATATAAATCTGAACCGATCTGTCCGATATTCACCATGGGAGTTTCTAGTGGGAATTTAAGATGTTTTACCAAATCTGAAGACAATCTGTTACATTATGTGGTTTCTAGAGCGGAAAAAGTCAAATCGGGAGCGAAATTTGTATGGGAGCTATATATAAATCTGAACCGATCTGTCCGATATTCACCATGGGAGTTTCTAGTGGGAATTTAAGATGTTTGACCAAATCTGAAGACAATCTGATACAATATGTGGTTTATAGAGCGGAAAAAGTCAAATCGGGAGCGAAATTTGTATGGGAGCTATATATAAATCTGAACCGATCTGATCGATATTCACCATGGGTGTTTCTAGTGGAAATATAAGATGTTTTACCAAATCTGAAGACAATCTGATACATTATGTGGTCTCTAGAGCGGAAAAACTCAAATCGGGAGAGAAATTTGTATGGGAGCTATATATAAATCTGAACCGATCTAACACATTTTTACCACAGGTGTTTCTAGTTACAATATAAGATGTTTTGCCAATTTTAAAGAAAATCTGATGTAATATGTGGTATCTAGAGTGAAAAGAGTCAAATCGGGAGTGAAATTCGTATGAGGGCTATATCTAAATCTGAACCGATTTTCTTCAAATTAAATAGCGTTCGTCCTTATCCCGAAAAACATTGTTGTGCAAAGTTTCATTTGGTTCTGTCTACAATTGCGACCTGTATCGTGATTACAAGAATAGATGGACGGACGGACGGACGGACGGACGGACGGACGGACGGACGGACAGACAGACAGACGGACATTGCTAAATCGACTCAGAAAGTGATTCTAAGACGATCGGTATAATTAACAATGGGTCTATCTCGTTTCCTTTTGGGTGTTACAAACAAATGCACAAAGACATAATACTCTCGTGGAGTGTATAAAAAATTAACAAAAATTTTTAACAAAATCGACTACGATGAAAATGTTCTAGTCACGTCGAATTTGTTACATGATACCGACGAAATGCAAATTCGACTACGACTACGACAGCTGTCGAAATTCGACTACGACTTACGTGATAAGGGTGATTAGTTTAATAGAACTAAATCCATTAACTTTTGATTTGATTAGTTTTTTCCATTTTTAATTTTTTTTACTCTAGTCACTTGCAAAATATTCAGTGACAGTTTTTGTCGAATTTCACAGTCAAATACGACATACGCGATACCAAAAGTGTAAATTTGTGACACGAGTCGAAAATTCGACACGACTACGACTTACATGATGAGGGTGATTATTTATTTTTTATTTTGTTTTGACATTTCATGTAATAAATGTTGCCAACTCTGAATAATACATTCGAAAGTACTGCCAAAAATGTTAAGAAATAGTGGCAGCACTTTTCACTCGATTCAAAACTCTTACATGGTAAGAGTACACAGAAAACTTTTTTCACAAAAATCGTGGTTGAATCGAATTTATCGAATTTATATATAAATTCGGATCGAATACAACTTTCGAGCTGTTCGAACTTTCGATTCGAGTTACATAGTAACCCCCTGGATGTGGAGGGTATAATAAGTAAGGAAAGGCCAGTTAAGTATATAAATATTCGAAATATTCGCATTGCGATTTTATAGAGTAATTCACGTTCATCATAGGTAAAGCCTAACGACCCATATGGGTAAAAAGGGCGAGAGGATGACAACATCTTCTTCCAAGCAGTACCAGTAAAACACAATCATCACATACACCATCGCCTACTCCATTTGAAGTGGGCAATGCAACTAACCTCCATTTTATTCCATTTCTTACACGGTCCTTCGCACAGAGACTTACAAACGTTTTGGGTTAATTAAAGTTGAGGACTCTCTCTCTACATTTTTACCCAAAATTGCGTCTTCATATTGCTTCGCTAAAAATATATGTTCGTCAACATCGACATTCAAACTATTTTCACTCAAACTATATTCCGATAATGTAGATGACGAGAGAGCTCTGCGATAACCAAGGGAATCTTCCGAATTCTGCTCCTTCATCCCACCTGCCCGACAAAGATTTCCAAAGTATCGCTTGCGATCCTTATCCAAATCGTAATTGCAGCATGCTGCACTCTCTCCTACGTCCAGTTCACTTTGCAAATTATTTTCTATGATGCCACGTGATAGAGGTGCATTAATTTCCTCGATTTGCCATGGTTCATGGCGGCGACAGTGCTTTTGGATCCATTCCTTGGCCTTTTTACATCCCACGAAATGTGTATTCGGAGATGGCGGTTGACATTTAATCATCATATGATTGGAGGGATTGAACAAGCCCTCCTCCACATCATACATACCCTCTGAGAGTTCTCTGGCTGGCTTGCGAGCAGTGAGATAAGAGTGTGGACCCACGGGCTTAATGCCCTCCCTTTGTTCTGCCGCATAACGTCGATCTTGTTGGCAACAATATTTCCATTGACTGAAATCGACTGGCCATTGTCCGAACGATGCTTTCACATGGAGTCCATCATCAAACCACATATCGTGGATTTGCTCCAATTGGCCATTAGCAAAGGTAGCTTTGTAGGTGATACTGTAGGGCGCAGCCAGATGGAGAGTACCGTAACCATTAAAGTGGCCTCTGTGAAAGTAACCACGGTATTCACTGCCATCGGGAAATGTGTAGACACCATAGCCGTCCATGCATTGCAACGGCTCCAACCAAATGCCATCGAAACAACTGCGTGTGACCAGGATTTGCTTTTGAGAGCTCTGTCGAATAACCTGGAACTTTGTTAGGACTTCTTTGGAGATATTCGCAGGTTTTAGATGAATTGGATATTTTGCAAAATCCTCGCTTAAGCTATCAAGAAGATTCTTCGGTTGAGAAGCTTTATGTTTATTCTTTAAACCTAGAGCAGGCTTCATCGCATGCCTTTTTGTTGAGATGTATTGAATTTTCTGGGAATATTATAAATATTTTTATCGGATATAAAATGTGAAGTATTTTGAATAGTGTTGGTATTCAATGTGCTGTGACAGGTAGACAGAAATCCAATCTGTTTTCAACGACACAAATAAAATGAATAATTACATATTTGTATACACTCCACCAGGGTATTATATCATTGTGAATTTACAGACTAGAATCACTTTATAGTCGATTTAGCTATGACCTACTCTATGTTATGTGTAGGCAAAAAACTTGCGATTTTGGTGACTCAAAAACGGATTGAAGAAAATCTGTTGAATTTTAGATATAGCCCCTACATAAATGTAGCTACCAGGCGAAATAAATATGTTACCGAACAAATTTTTAACGATAAAAAATCAATTATAGATATGAACCAATAAATTTCATCAATTAAGCTGCAGCCGTTGGGCTGGTACCATTCCCTTTTCACCACATGTCCCCGTAAAACCACATGTTTTATTTTATGTATTTACACATTTTTTCCTCTCTGGGCAGATTTTCATACCGAATTTCAGCAGTATGGTCGTGTCATCCCTCTTTTCATATTTCGCCCCCTAAAAGTTTGAATTTCGAAAAACCATTGTCTTAGCAATTAGAGGGATGTACAAACCGAATTTCGTGCTTCTAGCCGTTGTCGTTTGATTGATTTGTATCCCTTTTTTGTCTAATTTAACCCCATAAAAGACAACAATTTTAAAAGAATAACTGTCTGTCTGTCCGTCCGTCCGTCCGTCCGTCCGTCCATCTATTCTTGTAATCACGATACAGGTCGCAATTGTAGACAGAACCAAATGAAACTTTGCACAACGATGTTTTTCGGGATAAGGACGAACGCTATTTAATTTGACGAAAATCGGTTCAGATTTAGATATAGCCCCCATACGAATTTCACTCCCGATTTGACTCTTTTCTCTCTAGATACCACATATTACAACAGATTTTCTTTAAAATTGGCAAAACATCTTATATTGTAACTAGATACACCTGTGGTAAAAATGTGTAGATTGGTTCAGATTTATATATAGGTCCCATACAAATTTCTCTCCCGATTTGACTTTTTCCGCTCTAGAGACCACATAATGTATCAGATTGTCTTCAGATTTGGTACAACATCTTATATTTCCACTAGAAAAACCCATGGTGAATATCGGTCAGATCGGTTCAGATTTATATATAGCTCCCATACAAATTTCGCTCCCGATTTGACTTTTCCGCTCTAGAAACCACATATTGTATCAGATTGTCTTCAGATTTGGTAAAACATCTTATATTTAAACTAAGAACATCTATGGTGAAAATAGGTCAAATCTGTTCAGATTTAGATATAGCCCCCATACAAATGTCGTTGCCGATTTGACATTTTCCTCTGTAGAAACCACATATTGTACTCGATTTTCTTTAAATTTGGCACAACATCTTATAATCTTACTAGAAACACCTATGCTGAAATTGGGTAAGATCGGTTCAGATTTAGATATAGCCCCCATATAAATGTCGTTCCCGATATGACTTTTTCCGCTTTAAATGCCACATATTCTAATCGATTTTCTTTAAGTTTCGCACAACATCTTATAATCTAACTAGAAACACCTGTGGCTAAAGCATGCTAGATCGGTTCAGATTTAGATATAGGCCCCATACAAATGTCGCTCCCGATTTGAATTTTGCGCTCTAAAAACCATATATTGTACCCGATTTTCTTTAAATTTGGGACAACATCTTATAATCCAACTAGAAACACTATGCAGAAATTGGGTAAGATCGGTTCAGATTTAGATATAGCCCCCATACAAATGTCGCTCCCGATTTGACTTTTGCCGCTTTAAAAGCCACATATTGTGCTCGATTTTCTTTAAATTTCGCACAACATCTTATAATCTAACTAAATAAAACTATGGTGAAAGTGGGTAAGATCGGTTCAGACCTAAATATAGCCCAAATTCAAATGTTGCTCCCATAAGTTTAACCGATTTTGGCCAAACTATACATTTAATATTTCACCTATTTCGTTCCAGGTTTCAATATATCCTCATACAAATGTCCTTTCCGATATGAAATTTTTTGTCAAACACATACATTTACTGGATACAAAAAACCTTCCCGTTTTCACCGAATTGAATTGTATTCGGATTGAAAGTGGAGTGTATCATAGAGTCGACCCCGCCCGACTTTAGCCTTTCCTTACTGGTTTATACCCTGGATTATGGTATTATAAGTGAGTTTTCCGCCAAATGTTTGTAACACCAAGAAATAATCGAGATAGACCCACTTCTGAGTAGACGGATCGGCTTAGAATCACCAGCTGAATCGATTTAACGATTTCTGTCTGTCCGTCCGCTTTACATCTAAGCTTGTTCGCACTCTACAGGTCGCAATTGTTGACCGATTGTCGTGAAATTTGGCAGAAGTTATTTTTTGGCCCAAGGTATAGAATTTGAAGGAAATCGGTTCAGTTTTAGTTTTTTCAGTTTTTTATTTTAAATACACATTTTACATCGGATCTTGATCAAATTTCTCACAAAACAAGCTATGTATATTAGAGCGTACCAGGTAACAAGTAAAAAAAAGTTCGCCGTACACCTTCGAATATGAAGTATTATTGAAAGGTAGTTTCAAAAAAATGTTTTTTATTTTTTTATGCCGAACGTAGGGGTCGCGCTTTTACATTTTTCTATATAACTTCTGCATTTATAAACGGATTTTAAAGTGTGATACATCGATGTTTTTGTCTCGACGAGGCGCCATTTCCGCGCAACGCAAAGTTTGGGATGAGCGATAGAGGCTACTGTTTTCTAAATTCCATAACTTCGGACATAGTTAAGATATTTTGGTTTGCAAAGATGTGTTTGAAAGGTATTTTATTTTGGATTTATCAAAATTAATTTGATTCAAAAAATTCTTGTCAACGAAGAAATATTGTCTATTCGATTTTAATTATTTTGTCACTTTTCCAATTGAAATTGAGAAGATTCCATTTGCAATTGAGAATTTCCATTTCATAATCAAACTAAGATTTTCCATTTCAAAATGAGATAATTCCAATTGAAATTGAGAATTTCCATTTCAAATTGGGATAATTCCAATTGAAATTGAGAATTTCCATTTCATATAGAGTAAATTCCAATTGAAATTAAGAATTTTCATTTCAAATTGAGAAAATGAAAATGAGAATTTGCATTTCAAATTGAGAACTTTTCAAATGAAAATGAGAATTTAAATTTCAAATTGAGAAATTTTCAAATGAAATTGAGAAAATTCCATTTGCAATTGAGAATATTTCTGTTTCGACATAAATCATATGTGTTGTGAAGTGGTATATACCATACGTGACGATTTATTCAATGTACATAATTAAACCAATTGTGCCACAGAAAAAAGACTCATTCAGAGTTTGATCCTGATCCTATGGTGTTCCTTCAACATGTCCAAACCGAACATGTAATTACAGCTGCTGGAATTATTATACTGAATAAAAGAATCGGCTTATTCAAAAACGTTCTTATAAAAAATAATAATAATAATTATAATATTGTCGTAGTTATTTGATCCATGGTTAAGGGGGATCTCAAATCGCCAAATGTAAGACCACGGAGAAAATAAAAAATTCAGAATTTTCTCAATATCAATAAGAATATTCTCAATTTCAAATGAAAATTCTCAATTCAAATGGAAATTTCTCAATATGAAATGAAAATTCTCAATTTCAATTGGAATTTTCTCAATATGAAATGGAAATTCTCAATTTCAATTGGAATTTTCTCAATATGAAATGGAAAATATCAATTTCAATTGGAAATTTTTCAAATTGAAATGGAAAATTTTAATTTCAATTGGAATTTTCTCAAATTCAAATGGAAAATCTCTATTTCAAATCCAAAATATATAGATAACAAATTATCCCACACAATTCAGTGGAAATTCCTATTCTCAAAATTTGTCGTAGGACTAGTATCTGTTGAAAATGACATTCCTTTTATTCATTCAACTTTATATGATTGGTCCCTATCATTCGTGTACCCGAATACCATTCAACAACAATTTCTATTTGCCCAGTTTCATAAATTTTCTCAGATCATTTCTTTATTTATTGGATCATTTCATTTCATTTTCGACAAAATGATATTTCAGAACTTCGTATCGAATCCCCGCGGAATGGTTCCGACATTAGGTTCTCGGCTTCTTTTTCCAGATCTCGTTCACATTTCATTTTACCATATTGACGGTCAATTTCCAAATATTCTGCAACGTCTATAGAAATACTTCGGTCCGATAAGCTGCTATACGTCGAAGAAGTGCCCGACAAAAAATTACCCATTGAATCTTCGGAATATGCGTCCCTGCGGCCAGGGACCTGAGTTTTATTTTGTTCCCTACATAGTTTAGCGAAATAACGTTTACGATTCTTTGTCTGATCGAAATTGCAACAAGGATCATGTTCATCGAGTTCCAGTTCGCTTTCTAAATTATTGTTTAGAATCTGGCGATAGACGGCAGAGGTTATAGCGCGTGCTTCTTGGGAACCATGACGACAATTCTTAAGAATCCAAGCGATTTCCTCCTTACACGCCACCACATGCATGTCGGTAAAGGGCGCCGGTCGTTGTGTGATCAGACCAGTGCTGGGATTATAGACTCCCTCTCCTACATCCATGTAATTCTTGCGAAGCTCTCTGGGTGGACGTTGGGCGGTAACAAGAGAATTGGGTCCTATCGGCTGCAGACCCTCAACGTGTTCGGCGTCATAACGACGATCTTCCGCGCAACAGTACTTCCACGAACTAAAGTCTGCAGACCAGCCTTGAAAGGAGGCCTTCACATGCAGGCCATCATCGAACCACATGTCTTCGATGTCATGCAGTAAACCATCAATGAAGGTTCCTTTGTAGGTGAAATTATAGGGCGATGCCAGATGTAAGGTGCCATAGCCATTGAAGTGTCCTCGACGGAAGTAGCCGCGGTAGACGCTACCATCGGGATACGTGTAGACGCCATAGCCATCAATGCACTGTAGGGCTTCTTGCCACACACCACAATAGCGACTGAGGGTTATCAGCCGATGTTTTGTGTTGTTGTTATGGGTGAGGCGCATCGGCTCCACTCCTAGGTCCTTGGTCATGGGACCTCCAATACTTGGTTTTTTAACTGGACGTTGAGGTTCTCCATCAGCACGGAAATCGATTTTCTTGTCCTCCTTCAATGAGGGTTGTCTTTCGAATGTTGTTGCTACCATTCCCAGCATTTCGTCTTCTTCTTTCATTTCGTCCTCTTCGCTGGTTATATTTTCATAATCCATTTGGGCACGATAAGCGAATTCCTCTTCCGCACTTTCCAAGAGCACTTCTTCCTCAACTTCGATATCCAAATCTTCTGTCATCTCTTCAGCCTGTTGTATCGAGTCTGACACTGACGTATTCAAAGGACTTTCACCTGTCAGTTGGTCCACATGGCAAAGTACTTCCTTGTCATTTTCCATTTCCTTTGAATTAACTTCGAGCAGAGTTTCCGGTTGAGTAGCTTCTATACTTTCAGCTGATTCATGCCTTGCCCTGAAGTCTTCTTCCCCAAAACCAGTAATTTTGTTATCTTCTGCCAACTGTTCTATCATCTTTTCCACCGTGTCCCGCACCAAGAAGAAATAATCCAAAAGAAAAAACAAGAGATACGCAGCACAAAATGGAGAATGTATTCGAAAAAGATACATTCAGTTCGCCCTGAATTTTGTTGTAATATTTTCCTCTATTGTCATCGTCTATTGTTGTTTTTCGAGGGAAATTCCAAAGTAAGTTTTCATGTTAAGGTGTTGTCCGGAAAGTATTCCTCAAGTATGGCACGGCGACATGTAGCGGATACACCTTTAAAACATGCTGAAAAGGCTTAGGCAGTCATACATTGTGGTATTTCCACACACACACATAGGTACTCATATTAAAGGACACATATGAAGTGTGTCCTTTGTCCTTCTCGTCTCCCCGGGTTGCTTTAGAGGAGACATGCAAAATAGGTGCGAAGCGTATGTCATGTGAATGTAGCAGGATGAATGAATGTGGTTGCTTAGGGCGAATTGACCCAAATTGGAAAATAAAATAAATCCAAATAAATGGTCTCAACACATGGCTACCAATGAAACGTATTCCAAGGCATTCGAATTGATTTCTTCGTGTGTGTGTGTGTGTGTCTGGCCGGTCTTCTCTTCGAGAAACGTCAGTATGCATATTAATACGAAATTGGGTTAATGGTCCTTTCCGTTCGAGAGTGATGCATATGCGAGGATACGTGTTCCGAGGCAATATTTATCGATTCAAGGCAACAGCTAATGGTGTGCCAAGACATTATATTTGGCCACTAAAATAAGACATTAAAATTGTTTATGGTTTTTAAGGTGTCGCCGAGTTAATTCCGCGATTTTAAAATTTCCTCGACAAGAAAAACATATAAGGAAAGGCTAAAGTCGAGCCAAAACAGAAAGAAACAAAAGTGTTTAACAAAACAAAAGTGTGTGTTTTAAAGGAATGTGAAAATGTTGCCCAAATCCTTGGGAATATTGCGAACATCGCTCAAAAGAACATCAGGACAAGACCAAGAAGCTCAAGGACAAATGTCTCTGCCATGAAGTCATGATGAATGTCTTTTTTGATGAAAGTATTGAGACATACTTACATATTTTTGGACAACGTTCTTTGAGTTCCTTCTGCTTGGGTGGCGCATAAGTAACGTTATGACTTATTTCATGAACAACTTTCTTTAAAGTTGGCTTTTATTAGAATTTATATTATCGTTTGGAAATATGTTCTCATTTCGTTTTCTAGATAATATTTTTCAAATGTAGGACGCGTCTTTTCACGCAAAGAAACAAAAACGTTACCCATAAACGAAAAGTTAGACAAAAGAAATTCGTTTGCGGAATTTATTTGTGGTGAACGATTTATGTTTATGCCAAACGGTTAGTGTCCGTACCTTAACAAAGATCACAAACAAACATATACTCTCACAAAATTACAACAAGTCCCGCTCTTTGTTCCCTAAACTCTCTTGAAATATCGACATGAAATCCTACAAAGTATATCTATTCTTGATCGTTATAAAATTCGAAGACAATCTAGCCAGTCCGTCCATCTGTTGATAACACGCTAGCATATAAACGATAGGAGTCCTGGCTCCCTAATTTTCACAGAATACGTCTATCAGTTGCAGATTGGTTGGGATTGAAAGTGGACGAAATCGGTCCAGATTGGGAAAAAATTCCCTCACAAGGACTGAAAATACCCCTAATATTTCGAGAATTTAAGCATGTTTTTTTGATTATGTCTACTTATTTTTGCATGATATTTGGCATGCGTATTCCCCTTATAGCTAAAACATGCTTCATAAAGTGATTTTTACGTGTAGGGGTGAATGGGGCAAAAAGGGATAAAAATGGTACCTATCAAACTACAACAGGTAGAAAAAGAGAAATTCGGTGCGTACATTCCTCTAACTGATTAGATACTGAGATAGATAACTGAGATTATAAAAGTATTTTTTCCAAATTAGTACCTTTAGGGGTAAATGGGAAAAGACGGATAATAATGGTTCCATTCAAACAGCTGCTCCTAGAATAATGAAATTCGGTGTACACATTCCTCTGATTGCGTAGACACGTAAAATAAAAGGAAATTCGTACTTTTATGGGGTAAAATGGAAAAAGTGAATAAAAATTTTACCAACCAATTGGCGGCAGCTAGAGTCGTCAAATTCGCAGTATACATTCCTCATGTAAAATAGAAAGATTTTGGAAAGTCGTACTTTTAAGGGAGGAAAATGGACAAAAAGGTGAAATGGTACCACCCAAATGGGCGGAGCTAGAACCATGGAATTATATGTATACATTCCTCTGACTGCAAAGACTCGCCAAATAAAACGATTTTTCCACATTCGTACTTTTAGAGTGTAACATGGAAAAAGGGGATAAAAATGGTACCAATGGTGCATCTACAACCATGAAATTCGATGTATACATTCCTCTGACTGAGTTGACATGAAAATAAAAAGGTTTTGCAGAGATGCAAGCCGACCGATTTTAAGCCGACAAGCCGCCGCAGCCGCATGTTTAATTTAATCGGCTCACATCGACTTCAACCCGCCGCCGATTTCATCGGCTCATATCGACTTCAACCACGCCGCCGAGATTTGACGGAGTTCTAACTGCGACAAATCTTACTACCAAAATAGACAATACAAAAAAATATAAGTGTCGACTTAGACAACCTACTACTGTGGCATATATGTATCTTTCTTTGAATTTGGTATCCCACTATATGATGACCTTGAATGTTGAGTGATTGTATTTTGATTTGCATTTATAAAGGGTGATTTTTTAAAAGCTATGGAAAGTTCTTCAAAAAAAAAACACAAAAAATGACCTTGACTGCGCCTCAAATGGTTCCACGGTTTTGAATAACAGAGGCCAAATTGCTGCGAACGGCGACGAATCGATAATTGATGGTCACCATTAACACTGGCCGATACAGCTACGATATTTTCTTCAGTTCGCACTCTACGTAAGCGTGTTGGTGGTTTAATGTCCAACAATGTAAATTTGGTGCGAAATTTAGTCACAATAGCCCGAATAGCCGCTTCAGTGGGTCGATTAAACTGACCATAAAATGGAAGCGCGCGATGAACTTTCTTAACAGAGCACGCATTTTGATAATAAAATTCAATAATTGCAAACGTTGTTCGTTTGTGGTTAAATTAAATTTGTGTTGCCAAAAAGATAATAGATAAAAAATCACGCTTTATAAATCAATTCCTATAAAAAACAATAAAAAACAGCTACTCTAAACAGTTATGCTTCATTTCATGGTTATATTTAAACTGAAGAACTGAACTCTTTGGACACTCTTGTGTACGACACAAATCTCGCAACGATGCTCGTCGTTGTATATGTCATGTATATTTAGGACATGAAGTTGCACTGTCCTCCGATTACAATACTATTTGCACTGTTCGGACACTTTTGGAGAATGAACCTTTTTTATTTTGCTTCTTTAGTGTGTCAAAGTATATAAGGTACAGCCTTACCATTCTTTGGAAATATTACGATATTCAAGATGTCTGGTCAAATATGCCTCACATGAAAAGCAGTAATTGGAAAAAAATATTAAATTCATCCATATTAAAATTTTTGGGAATATATTCCACTCCCAAAAAATAATTGTATGGGATACTAATATGACATTATGGGAACATTGGCTAATATTAAGGAATATTGAACTACTTGCTAAAAAATAAAAGAAAATGTATTAAAAACCAATACAAATTGTTCCTTCCCTTTTCTCAAAATTGTCAAATAAATATGGGTGATCGAATTACAGAACGAGTCGGCAAATCAGCCGAAAGCCGCCGCCGCCGCCGATAATTGAGTTCGGCTTGTTACTCTGGAGAAATGAGCCAAAAAGGGATAAAATATGGTACCAATGATACGACAACAGCTAGAATCATGAAATTCGGTGTGTACATCCCTCTAATTGCATAGACACGCTAAATAGAGGGATTTTTCGAAATTCCTACTTTTGAGGGATATAATTGAAAAAGAGGTATACAAATGGGACCTACCAAACCGCTGAAGTTGAAATCATGAAATTCGGTGTATACATTCTGACATGAAGACTCGAATAAAGGTTTTTTCAAAATTTTTACATTTGGGCGGAGAATGGGGCGAATGAGGATATCTTTAAAATTTATACTTTTCTTATCACTTTGTCTGTATCTGAAAATGCTTCTCCCTAATGGCGACTGAAAATCGCCCAATATTTAGGCATGTTCACTTTCACAATTTCAGCATTTTATTTATATATAGTAGAAATTTTAAACAGTGCACATAAGTATACATTATAGTTTGAAATAGTAAACAAATAAAAAAATAAAGCTATCACAATTTTCGTATTATGGTACTATAATTCTATGTAAAGTCGTCATCCTTTAGTCTGCTGGTAATACTGTGGAATGCACTCCGTGGTGAAGGGTATATAAGATTCGGTCCGGCAGAACTTAACGCCTTCTTACTTGTTTGAATTTATGCCAACAAATATAGATTTGGGACCAGAGTGCATTGTGGAACAAAAGGCCATGATCCGGTATGTATATCCCACTTATTGCGTAGACATGTAGATGTTTAGAAATTCGTTCTTTTAATGGGACAAAATGGGTAAATGGGGATTAAAATTGAAACAATTAAATGGAATTCGGAGTATTCAAACCAATCATAGTACCAATCAAACGACTGCAGGTAGAATAATAAAATCGTTGCATTCTTTCGATACTCGTAAGGGATAGTGTTGTTACTGACCATGCTGCTGAAGCTAAAATCATAAAGTTCGGTGTTCTGACTGCGAAGACTTTTAGAGAAATGGGATAAAAATTGTACCAATTGCAGCTAGATTCTTGAAATTCAATTTATATACTTCTCTTATTAGACGGGCAAAATTAAAAGCTTTATCCACATTCGTACTTTTATTGAGAAAATGGGGTAAAATGGATAAAATTGGTACTGTGAACGTGAAAGATAATAAAATTCGATCAAACTAGAACCTCAAAGGGTTAAGAGAAAAGTTGGGACCAAAAGGGATACAAATTGTATCAACCATAGTATTGAAGCTAGAATCGCGAAATTCAGTTTGTACATACGTAAATGGATATGCTTTACTTCTATCTTTTAGCAAATTAATATAAATTTGGTCGAAAATGAAAATTAATGCGTTTGTTTTTGGCAGTCAGTGCATTTATAAATATGAACCGAGTTGCTTTAAATAATGTAGCGTTTTAGACATTAGCTTGACTACTTTTCGTATATTTTGATTTAAGAAAAAATTAAAATTAAAACTTTTACGAAACTGTTCTGGTTTTAAAGAAAAAAAAAATACGTTTGCGCACATACAAATTTCGCTCTCAATTTGAGTTTTGTCCGCTCTAGAAACCACATATTTTGTCAGATCGTCTTAAAAATTGGCAAAACATCTTATATTTAATCTAGGAAGACGTATGGTGAAAATAAGTCAGATCGGTTCAGATTTATATATAGCTCCCATTCAAATTTCTCTCCTGATTTGACTTTTTCTGCTGTAGCAACCACAACAGATATTCTTCAAAATTGGCAAAACATCTTATATTTCAACTAGAAACACCCGTGGTGAAAATTGGTCAGATCGGTTCAGATTCACTCCCGATTTGACGTTTTCCACTCTATAAACCACATATTTTAACAGATTTTCTTCAAATCTTGCAAAATATCTTATATTTCAACTAGAAACACTCATGGTGAAAATGAGTCAGATCGGTTCAGATTTAGATATAGTCCCGATACGAATTTCACTCCCGATGTGACTCGTTTCACTATAGATACCACATATTTTAACAGATTTTCTTTAAATTTGGCAAAATATCTTATTTTTCCACTAGAAATACCCAGGGTGAAAATGAGTCAGATTGGTTCAGATTTATATATAGCTCCCATATAAATTTCGCCACGTATTTCCTCCGAATTTCTTCAAATTGAGCATAACACGTTATACTTGAACTATAGTGTAAGTGCGTCACTTCATTCCATGTTTGGATATAGCCCCGATACAAATATTTTTCTCGATGTGACAAATTGGGTCAGGTCATATTAGCCCATGATTAGGAAACGTACAAAAATTCTTCCAGTTTTCACTTTTTTACCGAATTGAATTGTATTCGATCAGAAAGTGGAGGGTATCATATAGTCAGCCCACACGACTTTAGCCTTTCCTTACATGTTTTAAATGTTTATTACAAAGAAACAAGCACCAAATCTCTTTAAATGTGTTAGAGACAGATGGACAAAAATCGAAAATAGAAATTTGGTTTCTGCAATTTTTAAAAGCTGAAAATATTTAATACGAAAAACATTAAACTTTTTCTGCACAAAAACATACAAAAAAATTTAAAAATTAAATTTTCCTTTAAATACGAAAAGTAGTCAACTTTGGCGATTTTCAATGTAATATCTTAAAATAACCCATGGTTCATTGTCTAACTTAAATTTTTTACAGAACTCAAAAATTTTTACTAGAACAAATTTTATGTGCGTTGTATCTATCTCTAACATAATACACTAAGGGGGGTATAATAATCGTAAAAAAAAACATTATTTCACCACTTCCAGTCGATAAAATGACATAAAGAGTCGACTATAAAATTGCAAAGAAATTAATTAAGATAATCATTTTGAAAATCAATATAAAATGATAAAACCGATAGAAACTTAAACGGTCCTCAACATTTGGAAATCAAAATCAAATGATTAAAATTTTAGAAATTGAAAAAAACTTGTTAATTCTAAAAATGGAATAATCTTCAAAACGAGGTGGAGTTTCTTTAAATGGCTCATGTATTGACTTGTTTAAAGATGAATTTGTCATAACTCGCGAAAAACTTCAATAATGGCCTTTTAAATCAGACGTTTTTCAATACAACCATTAGCGTGACTAAACACACTGAGCAACAACTCCTTAATTTACATTTTTTATTCACCAATAAAAATTCTTGATTAACAGTCATTTTGTTGCCTTTTTTAATATCCTATGTAGTAGGTGCCCCTTAAATTCCCTTTTAATTGAAATCACAGCTCAAATATTCCGTGTCTCTGTTCTCGGAACAAAAAATCATTTGCCAAAGCCCAATTAGACTGCGAAATTCCAGCTTAAATCCTGGCGGCGCTAAAATCCAATTTGATTCTAACAACATCTAAATGCTATGCATGGCATTCTTTTGAGAACAACCGCATCATTTGTGTTCATTAAAGCAAAAATGTTTCAGCCGTAAATACGCTCACACACGTACGTGGCGCGGCGTGGCGTGGCTTGGTGCGTATGTGTACGACTGAACATAAAAACCAAAGCCAAATTGAATTAATTTGCTTTTTGGGATATGCTTTATAAACGCTTTAGACGGCGAAGCTGACACACACGCACACTGTCGCACAGCCACACACGTACGGGGTAATGAATTTAAACAGCTTTGACCATAGTGCACACATCCATATGTGTGTGAGAATGTTCAGCGAGGACGCATACTCACACATAACCACGCACACTGTCCATACCCACACACACACACACATGCCAGGACACGCACTCGCAGCACTACAAGTAAATTAGTGAGTCGGCGAGAGAGAGAGAGTGGGCGACAACAACCCACACTGAATTTAGGTTACATTTCAGTGAATAAAAGTGAAATTTTTCTTTGGAAAAGATAAAAGGACATTCCGCAAGCACACACACACGCACAACTATAGACAAAGTACTTACGCATTTTTCGGTGGGGCTTGTCACCTGCATTTCGTTATTGGCCATATTTCTTTGCTGCTCAAATGTGGGATGATAAATGCGTTGACATTATTTCGAAATGTTTGCTGTCATGTTGATGACGATGGATAGGGCCGGGACTGTGTCTGCGGCTATGGCCAAGGATTTACCGGAATGGGGTTGCTATGGTGGCGCTGGGTCAATGTTTTTATGTGGGCGTCAGGCCAAAAAACCGGAAAATTCTTTGTAATGTTCTATTCATTTGCAAAAATATATTTGTTCACCGTGCTGATGTTATTTTTGTTGTCCTCGTTCTCGTCGTTTTCGGTTGTTTTTCTTTTTATCGAGTTTCTTTGTTTTGTTTGGCCTTTTTTTACTTTTTTTTTGTCAAAAACATTATTTCTTTATTATGGACATTAAAATGATTTTATCTTGCCATCAGTTAAGGTTCGTCACATTTGATTAATGATGATGAAAGGCTGCCTGCCCACAATCCAACAAAAAAAGTAATAAAAACCGTATCGGCGACCATCCGACCAGATAGTGCACAGCAGTTCCAAAACCGGAAAAAGTGGTAGTTCTTATGTAGGAGTCATTCCTTGTCAAAGCGAATATTAGTTTAGCATTAACCATTTCAAGTTTATTTGATTTATTCATATTGTACATTTTAAGAGGGAAAATTGAAGTGGTCGTTAATGGTAAAATAATACAGGTAGCAGCATACAATTTGAATTGTTTTTTAGCTGATATTGTTCTCTTTAATTTGACACTCATAACGGTATCATAGGGCGCGAAATTTTTGAAAAATTGAAAATTTAGTAGTCCTATTAATTGGTAACTGAATGAAGACATCAATAAATAAAAAAATAATTCCATTACGCCTATAGTTTCAGACGTATATTATTCCATTCAATGTAATATGTACTCTCGGACGATGTAACCTAACTTCATGATTCCACCCATTTTTGCCGTAAAAGTAAAAATACGAATTTAGAAAAATCTTTTTATTTTGCGAGTCTATACAGTCAGAGGAATGTATACATCGAATTCCATGATTCTAACTGCGGTCATTTGATTGGTTCGATTTGCATCCCCTTTCCTCAGTTTACCCCCTTAAAAGTACGTGTCTACGCAATTAGAGGGATGTACACACCAAATTTCATCATACTAGCTGTAGCCGTTTAGTTAGTACCATTTTTATACATCTACTCCCATTGTATATCTTCAAAGTGTGAATTTGGAAAACGGTCTACGCATTCAGATGAATGTATACACCGAATTTCATTATTCTAGGTGCAGTCGTTTGGTTGGTACTGTTTGTCCATTTTACCCAGTAAAAGTACTAATTTGGAAATATCCTTTTATATTATGTGTCCCCTCAATTAGAGGATTATAGGTTGATAGGTACCATTTTTATCCCACGGTGTTACACATACATTGTCATTACGATGTTAGTGGAGAGTATAATAGTATTTTACACCTATCTTGGATAAGAACAAGTAAGTAAACTGCAGTCGGCTAAACCGACTTATATATCCTCACTTTTAGAGCACATATATACGAAAGTTATCAGGTATACAATTTTATGTAGGGCAGGATAATTTGTGTGGAAGGTGCTAGGAGGTTCGTGTCACTTGATACCAGCTTACACATTTATAAAAAACTAGCAGTACCCGCTGCTTCGCACGCGAAAAAGCCAGTTATTTGTTAATTTTATCCGTCTTAGTTTTTGGATAGTATTTATTTAATTTTCTTTTGGTGGATATAGATAAATCTAAAATAGTAATTTGGAAACCTCGTATTAGCTAGCACTCACACACGTTGTCTACGTTGTCAGAGAAATTGAAACACAAAATTTCACGACTACAGCTGAAATATTTTAGTTGGTACTATTATTATCCCGCTCATTGTTTATAAGTACAAACTAAGAAAAATTCGTTTAGATTTGCGCTTCTCGTTGTCAGTGGAACTTACACACCACATTTCACGACTATTGCTCCAATACTTTAGTTGGCACTACTTTTATCCCTTGTTGCTCACCCCCTATGAGAAAATTTCAAAAAATTCATTTAGATTGCGCTTTACAAACAGTTTACACTCCAAATTTCCGGACTATAGCTGCAATTCTTAAATTGGAACCCTTTTTGTCCCGCCTACCCCCTAAAAAGTACAAATTTCGAACAATTTAATTATACTGCGCTTCTACATGGTCAGAGGAATTTACATACCAAATTTCACGATTCTAGCTGTAATACTTTAGTTGGTACCATTTTTATCCGTTTTTGTCCCGCTCTCCCCTTAAAAGTACAAATTTCGAAAAATCCAATTTTACTTCGTTTCTATATCGTCAGAGGAATTTACATACCAAATTTTACGATTCTAGCTGTAATACTTTAGTTGGTACCATTTTTATCCCTTTTTGTCCCGCTTGCCCCTTAAAAGTACAAATTTCGAAAAATCCAATTTTACTTCGTTTCTATATGGTCAGAGGAATTTACATACCAAATTTCACGTTTCTAGCTGTAATACTTTAGTTGGTACAATTTTTATCCCTTTTTGTCCCGCTCGCCCCTTAAAAGTAAAAAATCCAATTTTACTTCGTTTCTATATGGTCAGAGGAATTTACATACCAAAATTCACGTTTCTAGCTGTAATACTTTAGTTGGTAGCATTTTTATCCCTTTTTGTCCGGCTCGTCCATTAAAAGTGCAAATTTCGAAAAATCCAATTTTACTTCGTTTCTATATGGTCAGAGGAATTTACATACCAAAATTCACGTTTCTAGCTGTAATACTTTAGTTGGTACCATTTTTATCCCTTTTTGTCCGGCTCGTCCATTAAAAGTACAAATTTCGAAAAATCCAATTTTACTTCGTTTCTATATGGTCAGAGGAATTTACATACCAAAATTCACGTTTCTAGCTGTAATACTTTAGTTGGTACCATTTTTATCCCTTTTTGTCCCGCTTGCCCCTTAAAAGTACAAATTTCGAAAAATCCAATTTTACTTCGTTTCTATATGGTCAGAGGAATTTACATACCAATATTCACGATTCTAGCTGTAATACTTTAGTTGGTACCATTTTTATCCCTTTTTGTCCCGCTCTCCCCTTAAAAGTACAAATTTCGAAAAATCTAATTTTACTTCGTTTCTATATGGTCAGAGGAATTTACATACCAAATTTCACGTTTCTAGCTGTAATACTTTAGTTGGTACCATTTTTATCCCTTTTTGTCCCGCTCGCCCCTTAAAAGTACAAATTTTGAAAAATCCAATTTTACTTCGTTTCTATATGGTCAGAGGAATTTAGATACCAAATTTCACGTTTCTAGCTGTAATACTTTAGTTGGTACCATTTTTATCCCTTTTTGCCCCGCTCGCCCCTTAAAAGTACATATTTCGAAAAATCCCTATTTGTAGCTCTTCTGCATGGTCAGTGCAAGGAACTCACCGAATTTCATGTTTCTAACTACTGCCGTTTAGTCAGGACGAAGATTCGATGTTTATCCCTTTTTGGGCCATTTTACCCCCTAAAAGTACGAATTTCGTAAAACCCTTTCTTAGTCGACGTCTACGTCATATTTGGGAACTACCCTGAAAATTTCATGATCCTAGCTTCAGCCGTTTGGTCTGGGGACTGGTCAATGATAAGTCAGTCAGTCAGTCAGTAACGCAACTCTTTTATAAAGGGTGATTTTTTAAGAGCTTGATAACTTTTTTAAAAAAAAAACGCATAAAATTTGCAAAATCTCATCGGTTCTTTATTTGAAACGTTAGATTTGTCCATGACATTTACTTTTTGAAGATAATTTCATTTAAATGTTGACCGCGGCTGCGTCTTAGGTGGTCCATCCGCTTAGTCCAATTTTGGCATTTCCACGTTTTTGAGTAACAGAGACCCAATTGGTGCGAACGGCGACGAATCGAAAATTGGTGGTCATCATTAACACTGGCTGATACAGCTGCGATATTTTCTTCAGTTCGCACTCTACGTAAGCGTGTTGGTGGTTTAATGTCCAACAATGTAAATTTGGTGCGAAATTTAGTCACAATAGCCCGAATAGCCGCTTCAGTGGGTCGATTAAACTGACCATAAAATGGAAGCGCGCAATGAACTTTCTTAAAAGAGCACGCATTTTGATAATAAAATTCAATAATTTGCAAGCGTTGTTCGTTTGTAAGACGATTCATGATGAAATGTCAAAGCATACTGAGCATCTTTCTCTTTGACACCATGTCTGAAATCCCACGTGATCTGTCAAATACTAATGCATGAAAATCCTAACCTCAAAAAAATCACTCTTTATATATAGATTGTAAGAACATGATCAAATATCTAGTCATAGTCATAGATTACATGCACCAGTATAGAAGTTATAAAGGATTTAATAACATATATAACATACAAATGTTGCTCCCAAATGTTTAACCGATTTTGTAAAGTTTGAATTTCACTTATAAATACACATGGTGAAAGCGGGTCACAATTGTTTATCTTCCAATCGATTGGAAACAAACTTTGCAATTAAAGAGTGATTTTTTTGAGGTTAGGATTTTCATGCATTAGTATTTGACAGATCACGTGGGATTTCAGACATGGTGTCAAAGAGAAAGATGCTCAGTATGCTTTGACATTTCATCATGAATCGTCTTACAAACGAACAACGCTTGCAAATTATTGAATTTTATTATCAAAATGCGTGCTCTGTTAAGAAAGTTCATTGCGCGCTTCCATTTTATGGTCAGTTTAATCGACCCACTGAAGCGGCTATTCGGGCTATTGTGACTAAATTTCGCACCAAATTTACATTGTTGGACATTAAACCACCAACACGCTTACGTAGAGTGCGAACTGAAGAAAATATCGCAGCTGTATCGGCCAGTGTTAATGATGACCACCAATTTTCGATTCGTCGCCGTTCGCACCAATTGGGTCTCTGTTACTCAAAAACGTGGAAATGCCAAAATTGGACTAAGCGGATGGACCACCTAAGACGCAGCCGCGGTCAACATTTAAATGAAATTATCTTCAAAAAATAAATGTCATGGACCAATCTAACGTTTCAAATAAAGAACCGATGAGATTTTGCAAATTTTATGCGTTTTTTTAAAAAAAAAAGTTATCAAGCTCTTAAAAAATCACCCTTTATAACTTTTTCCATTCAAATCTAAAATGTGCAAAAACGTATGCCAAAGATATGGAAGAAAGATTGACTATGCAAAAATCCGAGGTCTATTAATATATGACAATTTTGGTTACATTTAACAATCATCTTTCCATCTAGTCCTTTAAAACTCATATTCAAAAACAACTGACAAACTCACGAATGGACAGTGATAATTCGGAAATATTTTGTTCTAACACATTAAACAAACAAAACATTAATTTTAGTTCACAATTATGTTTATTTATTTATTTTCGGAATGATTTTAAGGAATTTTAGAAAAAAAATATTGATGTAATAATTTTTAAAAAGTCGACAAAGTACAGAAATTTTAAATCGGTTAAACCTCGTACAGCAAATATTAACTATGCTCGGCAATAAAATTGAAAATCTATTGTTTGTCTGCGATTAATGTAAATCACGGCCGTTTAAGAACTTGAATCCTATGTAGAGTAGGGCAATTTGTGTGGGAGGTACTAGAAGGGTTGTGCTATATAATACTATAGAATTTCATGGAAACCCCGGTTAATCTGGTTTGAAATTTTTTTAATTGCTCTATTAAACAACACCATATAAAAATCAATGGTTCCTACAATAATGAAAGTCAATAATAATTGTTTGTGCCAGAACATTTCAAAATTGATCATAAAAATATCGAAAATAATTTAATATGAAAAGAAAATAGCGTAAAATTGAACTAAAATTAACATACATTATGTCAAAAGTCTTTGCAACATACGAAGCAGGAACAACACAATTAACAATGTATGTTAATTTTAGTTAACTTGTCCTATCTGACAACTCATATCCCAAACCGAATCTAACGTAAGAGAATATATGTGTCAGTAAGTATGATTGTGATCTAAGTCAAAAATCAAAAAAAAATCAGATATGCTAATTCTTCTCTTTACTTTGACCAGATCTCTAATTTAAGAACTTTTCTTTTTAACATCTATAAAAAATGACATATCTCATTTTTTGCACACCAAAATTGTCTTTAGTGTTTGTTTAAAAGTGGTCTAAGTCACACTATATCCACTGACATTGTTGTGTGGTAATGTAAATAAACACTTTTTATTTATAATGTCCACTGTAAGTCCACTGTCAAATAATTTGAATCTCCGTATAGAACGCCAAACCAGTGGAACGATTCGCTTGAACATTTTACTGTATCTAACTTCTGGTCAGGGGACGGTTTCTGGATATACTAGGCCATGATAGGAAAGGGGTGATACCTCCCACAAAGCATACGACGTAGGGGAATAGGGAAGAATGAACCCGTGCAACGCCGGGTACAAAATACCAGTATCATAAAAAATGAAATTATTTGAAAAGTAAAAAGTAATTGCAATATAAAGTTTCGAATTAAAATAAACTTGTTTGTTTAATTTTTTTCAATTTTGAGAAGAATGGAAGTAGTCTAAGTCAGTGTGTTCCCCGAAAGTAGTGGTTCCCTTGGTGGTACCAACGTTGTCGATTGTTTTATAAAAGTTAGATATAGCAGTAGGATATTCTAAGAAAAAATTTTTGTGGTTCGGTGAAAAAATATTTTTTTAATTGACTCAAACATAATCCAATGCATTTCTCAGAACGGATAAAGTGTGACATAGACCACTATCATACTAACTGGCATATATGTAGTTAATTTTTTGCATTAGAACATTATAACAATATTTACCACAGTTTATTATGAATATTTAAAACAAGTAAGGAAAGGCTAAAATCGGACGGGGTCGACTTCATGATGCCGTACACCCTGCGCCTATACATGGTTTTGATTACTAAACGCATGTGTTTTCGTATCGATGGGACGATTTTATATAGTCCATATAAATTATACATTACATTATGTTACTTCTACATATGATAGGCCCACACACAAACAAAACCGATGTGATCCTCTCTCATTGTAGCTGCTCCTAGGGGACTATAACGACAAACTTCATCAAGATTGATTTAATAAGTTGAATCTGGGGTGCTATGTAAACAAATCGAAAGGAACATAAATGATTAAATATAACATGATCTGGAAATTTTTATCAAGATCAGACGTCAAATGAAGATTTTACAGCGGTAATAAGACATTTGGGGCTGTAATAAGACATTTGGGGTTGTACCAAATCATGAACTATATTGTTCACTATTCCTAGTTGAAATATAACATAATATGCAAAATTTGATCGAGGCCCAATGTAAGATGTAGGTTCTAGAGAAGTAACACAAAATGTACCGATATATTTGATTGTCTTAGTATGTATTCCTAGTTGATGATGATTCTGATGTAAAATGTGGGTTCTAGATCGGAAATAGAAAATACTAGGGGTCTATTTGTATGGCGGCTACAGAAAAAAGTGGACCCACATGGATCACTTTCACAGTAGGTATTCTGAATTAAAATATAACAAGATCTGCAAAATTTTATCAAGATCCAAAGTAAGATATGGTTTTTAGAGCGATAATAATAGAATTGGGGGATCATTTGTATGCGATCTTTACCAAAACATGGACCCATAAATATAACTTGATGTGTGACAGTTGATCAATGATGTAAAATGTTTATTTTAGAGCAGCAAAAGTGTAAATCGGGGGCTATAACAAAACATGGACCCGTATTTTGCACTTTCACGTTATCTGTTACTAGTTTAAATAAAGGGTCCGCCAAATATTTTTTTTTTTTTTTGGAAATGCTATAAAAAAAACTACTGAATATTTTCTCGAATTTCTTTTTTTATTTGAAAGTACAATCCTTCCGGTTAATAATGGAAAATAATTTCATTCAAATGGCTGCCTCGGGCACCCCACAAATAATAGTCCAACGGTTGAATAGTTGAAAAAAAACGTTAGATGGCGATTTAAAATGAGTATTCTAGAGCAGTAATAGTGTAAAATATAGGAATATTTGTATGAAGGCTATATACAAATCTAAACCGACTTCCTCCAAATTCAATAAAGATCATCTTTGGCAAAAACTACTTCTACCAAATTTCATAGCAATCGTACTGCAATTGCGATCTTTAAAGAGGTAACAATCTTTAGATGGTCAGCAGACGGACGGACAACGAGCGTGAAGTAATAAGACTGAGCTTGCTTCAATGGATGACAAATAGATTGTTTAAAAGAAGAGGTCTATTTTTCACATGGTTAATTTTCACTTCACTAACAACAGAAACGTGTAATATATTCAGTATATTCAGTGCTTGTTTTCGTTGACCGAATTATAATACTACGTCTTTTGAACTTGCATTTGTTAATTTTTGTTGTTTTATACCCTCCATAGGCAAACAATCGGCTGAGAATCACTTTCTGATCCGATTTAGTCCGTCAGTCCATCTATTGTTGTAATCGAAGTACAGGGCGCAATTATTGTCCGATCTTAACAAAAATTGCCACAAGTAAGTTTTGTGGATCAAGGACGCATGATATTTAGATTTATATATATTTAGATTTATATATAACCCCTATACAAATGAAGAAGCAGCGATTCTTCAACAAAATACCCGAACTCTTTAATTTATAAGTTCCATCTTTATTTATATGTTTGCATGCATATTAAGAAAACATTCAATGATTTTAATTTAATTTTAATAAAAAATATTTAAAAATAATTAAGAAAATCTTTCTATAGTTTAAAAGTCCCACATACATTTGCAGAATGTAGATAACAGCATATTTGAAAATAGTTTTGAATTATGTTGTCTAGAGTTATTTAATTTATTTTTCGTTTGGAACCACTGTGCACCGTTCGCGTTGGCCCATGCCATCAGACATCACCACACCATACACAACGTGATCACCAGTAATCCATAAAAGCTCACTGACACACCAACACAACGAGTTTAACGTGAAAAATGTTAAATGGGGTTTAAGCCTAATAACCTTCCAAGGGGGTTCTTTTCGTGGCGACCAGGCAAGGTTCACCAAATATGCCCCGTCTACAATCTGTTGTTTTTTATCACATGAATTTATAAACACATTTAGTTTAACTCGTCCGTTTGTTTTTTGTTCACGTTCACGTTTGAATCCTTAACAAATCCTTGTGATTATTTTCTGTCGTTTTTTCTCTTTTGCTTTTTGCCGATTCACATTATTTTTTGTGTGTTCTACGCTGGTTTTCCATCATTTTTTAATTAAAAGCTGTGAGGGAAAATAAGACACAGCCGTATCGTTCCGTTTACGTTCTTCTCTTCTTTTTCTTGTTGTTGCGCGCTGACATTACTGGCGGAGCGGAGGAGCTGCTTTCAATTAAACGAAACCGAACGAAACAAAATGAAATGAAGCGAAGAACTATTCACTTCAAATAGAAATTCTTAATTAATTTCATTTCAACGCCACAAGTAACATTTCACATGCAGCAGTCATCGTCGATTCGCTCGTTTTGCCAGAGGATCTCTAAAAAGCAATCATCACTTATTCATATACGCGCACACACACACCCACACATGCGAGTATATATTTACATACATACAAATATGTGTAAACGTTAAGAAGTGAATATATATTAGGCTGGAGTAAACCATACAAATTATATTAAAAAAGGTTGCAAACTTCAAAATATTAGCAAGAACAATTCTATTTTTTATTTCATTTTATTTTATGAAAATACAAATACGTTTATCAGATGGTTCCTACATTTTCTGTATGGACTGTATAGCGCCAACTATTTTTTATGTCTGGTCCTATGTTCCACTGTGGAACGACGGGAATAAATATGTATATGCAAATATAATTTTACATGTACATCGTGCTCTACTCTTGAACGATTTCTATTCCATCATTTTTTCGTACATGCAACTATTTTGTTCCACCCTAAGGTCTATTTTGTTTGAAAATATGTTTTGTGTAAGAATTTCTTCTGCAGCTATGGTCAATGTTATAGCAGTGCATGCACTACCAAAAGTCACCAAACATTTGCATCAAAAAGTCAATTGTAAAGTGAACAATTAAAGATGACACTGAAATCGGTGCACAGAGTACCGTATACCAGTGCACCCTATATTACGGGACGCACTAAATATGTTGTGGAAATGGGTGAAGTTGGAAGACGAACACACCTAATAGAAAATTATAGTTAGGAATAATTCTATGTTAAACGATCGAAAAATTGTCGAAGGTCTTTCGATGTGACGAAAATTGTTGAGTGTTTTTTATGTGTGAAATATATTGCTAATTTGAACTGGGATATTGTCCTGGCTCAAGGCCATTTTGCTTTTATATTTAATAGAATGCAAATTTATTTACAAATGGCATGGTGACATTTATTACTTGGCTGCAGACTACCACTATCATGATTTCCACCCTGTCTAAAGGTTTGATTCAGGTGGCTTCGCAGCGACTTTTCAACATCAAACCCGGCCTCTATAAGGAGATGATTCTCACAAACGAACGAGAATCACAACTCACTTGCCGAATTTGCGTTTAAAAAATCGCACCAACTAATAAAGCACACATGCCATCTTACAAGCATCTCATTGAGTTGCATATGTAAGTATGTGTATATGCAGGTATAGTTACCCAGCAATACTTCTGCCGTGCCAACGCTCATTTGTTTTAGTTTTTTCGTTTGCATTTTTTTGGTCTGTAATCAATATTTGATTTGAACTGGGATATTGTCCTGGCTCAAGACCATTTTGCTTCTATAAATGTCACCATGCCATTTGTAAATAAATTTGCATTCTATTAAATATAGAAGCAAAATGGTCTTGAGCCAGGACAATATCCCAGTTCAAATCAAATATTGATTACAGACCAAAAAAATGCAAACGAAAAAACTAAAACAAATGAGCGTTGGCACGGCAGAAGTATTGCTGGGTAACTATACCTGCATATACACATACTTACATATGCAACTCAATGAGATGCTTGTAAGATGGCATGTGTGCTTTATTAGTTGGTGCGATTTTTTAAACGCAAATTCGGCAAGTGAGTTGTGATTCTCGTTCGTTTGTGAGAATCATCTCCTTATAGAGGCCGGGTTTGATGTTGAAAAGTCGCTGCGAAGCCACCTGAATGAAACCTTTAGACAGGGTGGAAATCATGATAGTGGTAGTCTGCAGCCAAGTAATAAATGTCACCATGCCATTTGTAAATAAATTTGCATTCTATTAAATATAGAAGCAAAATGGTCTTGAGCCAGGACAATATCCCAGTTCAAATCAAATATTGATTACAGACCAAAAAAATGCAAACGAAAAAACTAAAAAAAAATATATTGTTAATTTTTATACTCTCACTGTACAGAGTAGGAGGGTATATATCATTTGGGACAGAAAAATAGTGTAACACGTTGAAGGAGTGACTTTAGACCCCAAGTATGTTTGGGTCAAATCCGTTTCACGACTTTTTAAGGTGTTTAAGCAATGTCTGTCCGTCCGTCTGGCTGGTGTACACGATAACTCTCGATTCAAACTTTGCACATCGTAATATTTTTCCAAACTTATTTTAAGTTCGAAGATGGGCGAAATTGCCACGACCCTTCTGGTACCTCCCACACAAATAGAACATATTCCAATGTTAAATTAAAACCCATACCACTTCCACACGGATAATCGCAATCAGCTATACTTTGGTATTGTATATATGTTTTTATAATCACTTTAAGTGTCTAAATATCATGGGTTTTGCACGTCCCTCCAGTTCCTCCCACACAAATCACCCTAAACTACGTAAAATTGAAGCTGTTATAACTTCTATACTGATGATCGGAATACTGAGAAATTTGATATTTATCAATGTTTTTTATTGGTTTCAGAAGGGGCGAACCCTTCTGGTACCTCCCACACAAAGTGGCATAAACTTTAGTTACAATAAAATCGACATAACAATCATACGGGTAATCAAAATCATTTAAAAATGTTTTTATAATAATATAAACTTTAAACCCAAAAAATATTTACGCTATATTCACGCCCTACTTGTACCTCCCTTTATAACTTATATACTGGTGCATGGAATCCACTATGATTTGATATTTGATCATGCTTTTACAATTGTTTTATAAATGTGGAAGCTTGGATCATGTGACACGAACCTCCTAGCACCATCCACACAAATTATTCTGCCCTACATACAATATTATTCCTTATAACTTCCGTATATATGTTCTCTGAGAGTAAGGGTATATATAAGTCGGTTTAGCCGACTGAAGTTTTCTTACTTGTTCAAGAGTTATTTGTTTACATAATAAAAATTATTTACAAATTTAAATTTATATAAGATAATTCTTTTCTCAAAAAAATGTTTCAAAAAATTATTATTGAAATTTATTAAAAAAAAACTTCGACAAGTTTCTGAGATATCAGCCAAAAAATGGAAATTAATTGAATTGTTTTTTTTTCAATCGGAGATTTATTTAAAAATATATTAAACAATTCTTATTTTAATTTTATTAACTTTTGTCTGTGTAAATAGCTACATTAATACTGAAAAATCTAAATTATGGGAGTATTAATCCATACACATAACAATTACTAATGTAATCTTTGACAACAATCATGAAATGGTTTTGTTGGTCGACGACCCGTTGTATGATGAGAACCTATTTTTTTGTTTTCGCCAATCAGTGTTTCGACTCAAGACCTTCATTTACATATAGCTGCCTTGCTTCACTTTTCAGTCGAATTATTACAATTTTTCACGAACACTTTAATTTACGGAATATTGATTATTTCCCTGGATTTTGAACAAATATTTCCTAGAAATATACACATTCAATAACTCTTCTTTTGCGCAGAAAACAACCATAAATCGAATATTTCACGTAGAGATATTTTAGAGGTCATATTGAAGTTTGTAAATGTTGTAGAAGAAGACAGATAGCAGATCCCTGCAATATCATGAGATCATCTAGTTCCAGATCAATAAAATTTTATTAGTTTTAAAATAAATGCTATAATAAACAATTAAAAACGGCGTTAAGTGCGATCGGGCCAAACTTTATATACCCTCCACCATAGATTGCATTCCACAGAGGCTGTCGATATTCGTAGAAGTGCAGTATTATTACAGGAATATATAAATTTTATGATATAGCCAAACCAAAAAAACTACAAATATTGACAACATAATTTTATAAAAAAATATAATATTTGTATTATTTCAATCCAATATTTATGGTATTTAAAAAGGCTTCCAATACGTTTACACTATATATATCGAAATAATACTTCAAGTCAATTCAAAAAATAAATAATCTTATATGTATTTATATTAAAAAAAATACCATAAATATTGGTTGATAGTGTGTGCTACAGTTGCTAGTACTTCCATTCTATTTTAATTCCAAAAGTACAAATTTTGAAAATCCATTATCTCACCTACATAGTGCAATAACCTTACTTCATGATTCAACCAATCTTTGTCGCAAAAAGAACAAATTTGGAAAATTCTTTTTATTTTGAATGTCTATGCATGATTCTAGTTGCGGCCATTTGGTTGGTACCATTTTTATCCCCTTTTTTTCTATTTTACCTCCTTAACAGGGGGTAGTGTCCACGCAACTAGAGGGATGTACACACCGAATTTCATCATTCTAGCTGTACCCGTTTAGTTGGTACTATTTTCATTCCTCTGTACCCATTGTATCCCTTGAAGGTAAGAATTTGGAAAAAAACTTTTATATATCGTGTCTACGCAGTCAGAGGAATGTATAGCTGCGGTCGTTTGGCTGGTCCTATTTTTATCCATCTATTCCCATTTTACCCCTTTGCCACCCTACAAATAAGTATCACTTTATGGTGCACGTTTTAGTTATAGGGGGAATGCGCATACCCAATATCAAGTAAGTGCAAACAGAAATATCGAAAAATCATGCTTAAATACTCTAACATATTAGGGGTTATTATGGGTATTTTTAGTCCTTGTGAGGGAAAATTTTTTCCATTTGGGTCGATTTCGCCCAGATTTATGACTATAAGATGCATTTATGGAACATTTGGACGTCCTAGATAGTTTCGTTTAGTTACTAGGGTGCTTTCAACAGACGGACAGACATGGCCAAATCGTCTTAGAATTTGATGACGATCAAGGTAGTACCCAAGGTATATACAGGAATTTGCATGAAGAACGAATAAAATCTAAAACAACACGCTCCTATTGTTCTTAAGTTTTCAGTTTTTATACCCTCCACCTTAGGATGGGGGTATATTCACTTTGTCATTCCGTTGGTATTCAACGGAAACCCCATAAAGTATATATATTCTGTATTGTGGTAAAATAATAAGACGATTTAGCAATGTCCGTCTGTTTGTCGGTTTAAAGCACACTAGTTTCCAAAGGAACTGAGAAGTTCACATTTTCCGCAAACGTGTCTAATGGTTGGTTGGGATTGAAAGTGGGCGAATTCGGCCCAGAAGTGTATTTTTTTCAAGGACTGGAAGTACCGTCAAAAAAAAGAATAAAGTAGAAAACTCCTTGAAGTGATATTATATTTCTGGTAAGTATTGTAGAGTAGAACAAGAATCCGTATTTGAAATTTCCTAAACACCCCGAAATCTTGAGTTATGGCTAAAAAGAATGAAATTAGGTGTTTGCATTCCACTGTGGACGAGAAACATAATAGATAGCAAAATTACTAATTTTGCTATCCATTATGCTTCTGGTCCACAGTTGGTCTGTAGCTGGAATTAAAGAACTGCAAATGACAGAAAGCGACCCTGATGGAAAATGATTCTCTTTTATGGCGACTGATTTCATTTTTGAAGATTTCTGCCTCATGTTCTCTTATTAATTACACTTGAAGTATTATATTTATGTAGTAGATGAATTTTAATATTATAATAATGAAGAAATTTATTTAAATCTGTGCCCATAATGCTGAGTTTTAGTTTGAATAATAAACAAATATAGGAATGTGCATGCAAAATATCACAGCCTCTAATCCGCCTTTTTACTTGTTATAATTTTATTATTACTTTAAACAGAATGGTCATTCAATATTACAATATTTTACTTCTCCTCAGTTTTTAATTGCTACACTGTATTATTTTTATTATATTATGTTCTTTCGAATGATACAGTCAAAAAACATAATTATTTTATTTTCACTTTTCTTTTTTATCAGAAGGTGCGAATAAGTATTGTTTATAAAGTGAAACTGTATAGTCCTTTTAAGTGGAGGAAAAAGTGAGGAAAATGAAAAACTGAAAACGCCAATTAACTCAATTTTGCCTGTAGTTTCAAAAGTATATCAGCCGTTTCAAGTGTAACGACTTTATTAAAAAATTGTCGTTGGGTGTAAAACAAAAATAAACTGATAGCACACTCTGATATTGGCTAGATAAAATACACCCAACGACATTAAAGCAATGTTAGCAATGTCACACATTATTTATCTCTATTTGTAAAAACTCTGCCATAATTTTAGCCGCATCTGTCGCATCACATGAATAAATTAAAGTTGTTGTATGTGTTTTCCCATATGTGCAACGACCATACCCGATACATAGCCGTGGTATCGAATTCCTACCGAACACTACACAATGGAACACCAAAACTTTATTATTTGACGGGATATTTTATATATATTAACATGTATACCAATGAACGTACATTAGAGTGGAGCAAAATTGATTCTTGTATAGAGGGAATACATTTAAACTTTAAATTCGGTCGGCAAGTATAACGTGCATCAGTACGTTTGGGCCAAACCCTTTCCAAGACATTGGATGTCGCACAATAGTTTCTGGATGTGGCAGGTTGAAAACCTCGAAAGATTCAAAATGGAGTCCATTTAAGAGGTATTGATCACAGGTTGGATTTAATTTATTCAAAATGACCCAATGCATAGGTAAAAACAAGTAAGTAAACTTCAGTCGACTAAACCGGCTTATATATACCCTCACTCTCAGAGAACATATATACGGAAGTTATAAGGAATACAATTTTATGTAGAGCAGGATAATTTTTGTGGAAGGTGCTAGGAGGTTCGTGTCGCATAATCCCGGCTTCCACATTTATAAAACAATTGTAAAAAATATAAAGTCAGTATAGAAGTTATGAAGCATTAAATATTACCTAGGATAGAGACAATTGTGTGGGGCGTGGGTTGAGAACCATTTCAAATTTACCTCTTTCAAAAAAATAAATGAATAAATTTTAACTTTTTAAGGGGGGAAATTAAAACAGCTGTTAATCATGAGATAATACAGATAGATGCATGAAATTTTAAGTATTTTAAGCATATATTCTTTTCTTTCATTTGATGTCCATATAGAGTAATCAAAAACACGGTTTTCTGCAATGTCGGGTTTTTCGAAAACCGTGATTTCAAAAAGCCCAGTTGCTCGATTTTCTTTTTATAAAAAACCGATTTTTTCGGGTTTTTCATGAAACAGTAAAAACGGGGAAATTATTGATTATAGGATAATTACACAAAATATTGACCCATTGTGCATACTCGTTCTTGGGGATGGGACAATTTATTATCATCAGATTCACTGAAATCTTTACAAATTGTCTCCAAACATTCCTGTCTAAATTAGGATCTTTCATGAACCTCACATTACCTACAAAGGTAATGTATAATATACGTATAAGTTTGGATAGCGAAAAAATGTTGCAGTCACCGCCTGAAATGAATGCTGGATTATTTAATGATGATCTGCCAAATATTTCGCCCTCGGGTCAAACCGTGTGCGAGCTAAACGCTCCTGAAAATATCTCTAAAAATAATCACATATGTTCTTATGTGTATGGCTGGTCGACATCCGCAGCAGCAAATGGTCAACGGCATCGATTTTTCTTCTGCCCATAAGAAATGTATGTGAAATCTAGGGCCAACTTCGTCATTTTAGACCTATAGTATTGTTGTGTCCGTAAATATGTTTAGTTAATTTGTGGTCCCTAATAAGCTTCTGATAATATTAAAAGTGGCATATTAAAAACAAATTAGCACCGGAAAAGAGAAAAGAGTTTTCCCTGTTTTCCAAAAACGGTGATTATAAAAAACACGACGGTTAGTCCCAGATGAAAAATCCGGTTATATGAATCGGAAAAGTACGAAATTAAAATATTAAAACATATGTATGTACGCTAAGTGGGCGTTATCGTTATGCGACCACTCCCATTTCTTCGAAATACTATATTTTAGGAAACGAGAACTTATGCCGAACATTTCAAGTAGATATATCTTCTATAACTATGTTTGTCGCTCTCTCCTATACAAGTGGATCCACTGTGCTACGGTGCGTATGAGTTGTGTTTACTAAAGATAATATTACTCATTCGATCAGATGGCTGATGGTGACTAGAAAATGAAATCATGCTAAAATAAAATTAAACGTTAAATAAAAATGGGGGATATTTGCAGAAAATCGGCTTGAACAAACAGATTGGGAAAACTAAGTCTCCCAAAGAGTCTCCCAACGTATTATTTTTTTTCGATTAGACATGGCTACAAAAAACTGAAGTAGAAATGCTTGTATTGATGGTATTATCATGAATCGGTTGGCACACTTATAACTGAGAGTAACTTAGCTGATTACACTATGAAACAAAACAAAAACAAATAAGGAAAGCCTAAGTCTGGCGGTGTATCATATGGTCGATACCCTACACCACTCCCAGCGTCTATACCTGGATTTGATCACTAAACCCAGGTGTATTAGTACAGTTTTGAAGCCAATCTAATGACAAATGTTGGGCTAGCTGAAATAACGCAATACTTTGGAAAAAAAGCCGTAATTTCTTAACCTATGGCCACCCCACTCTGAATTTTTGATATTTTGTAGAGAATAACATAAGCTTAAATACAAAACAAAATAAAGAAAATTAAAGATATGTTTTTCAGGATATTCAAGGATTAAAATTATTTTTAATTTTTGGAATCCTTGAACCACAAGGACATTCATATTTTCATACAGATTCGGAAAGAGGTGGTGTAAATCCAAAGTTATATTGTCGATAAGGAAGCCATCATTTCAAAAAAAAACCCTCGAGGTAACCAACTTTGGACAACTGTAGAACTTAAACCACGCGCTACTTTGAGCTACGGTAAACGGTGTATTACCCGCAATCATGTATGTGCCATAATGTGTATGTCATCAAAATCGGAGAGGATGAAAATCCAAACCTATCGTTTTTGGGTCGTTTTCTGTTGGAATTACCCAACTATAAGCAAAATGGAGTTAATTGGCGTTTTGGGTTTTCATTTCCTCATCCTGTTGCCCTTTCACAGGACTACAAAGTTCCAAAAGGATACAATTTTTCAAAAATTATTTTAAATAATTATTCACAGCCTATGATAACGGTAAAGAGGAATATATCTATTAATAATACTTCAAATATCATGTTTGTAGATGTATTAGTTCAGCATTAACAACTATTTCTAGTTTATACAGACTGAAGCTTGCAATTTAAAGTATTTTTAGCTCATATTCTCTTCTTTAATTTGGCATTTATACCGGTATCGTAGGGTGCGAATAAGTATTTAAAATAATTTTTGAAAAATTTTATCCTTAATTATTGTAGTCCTTTTAAATGGCAACAGGATGAGAAAATGAAAAATTAAAACCGCATATTTACTACGTTTTACTTATAGTTTATGAACTATATCATCTGGTTCAATTGTAATATGGACTATTGGACATTGATATGACAAAATTAATGAAAATCTTTTATCTCCTATATGTGAAGGGAATATGTGGAAACTAACGATAATATTCATAAAGCTTTACTTTTTACTTTGATGTGTAAATATGCCTAAAATCGTATCGGAGGCGCATTTCTGTGGAATCTGCAATCAAATCATGGATACATGTGTATGAGGTCAATATGAAAATATAGTCCACTTTAACAGTAGATGATACAGGATCTGGAAAATTTTATCAATTTGAACAATTCAGGGAAATTTAGTGAAGTTTTCGTCAGCTTGAGTAAATATTTATTTAGTTTGAGGAATTTATTATTTGATTTACTAAAAACTTATTTGGTCTGAGAAAAAATTTACTACCATTCTCTTCAGTTTGGGTAAATATTTACTTTGTTTGAGGAAAAATTAACGTAGAATAAAGTTCAAAGCATGTCATACCTACAAGAACAAGTTTGAACTTGATATGATGAAATTTAGCTTAAATAGCTTGGTTTCCGAAAAATTTCCACAGTTTGAATGAATATGTATACTTGGTTTTTCCTTATATTTAGTAAAAGAGTAACTTCGTTTGAGGAAAATTTAATAAAACTGTTAGATTAAGCAAAAGATTTATTGGGTTTAGGACTTTTTTCCTACTACAATTCTCCCCAGTTTGATTAAATATTTATTTGATTTGAGAAAAATGGTAATTAGGGTCAACTTTAAAGGCTACATTTAAGGACAGGTGTGAACTTGATATAAAGAAATATTGCTTTAGCACTAAACAAAGGTTATTTTACCTAGATTTGAGTTCATTTCAATTCATTTTAGATTTCAGTAGGTTTGCTAGTGTATGTGCAGAATTTTTATTTTTTATTTATTTATTATGATTAACAATACAAAGTAAATTTATATTCTAATTTTTGACCCAAGGTTTGAGCCAGGGTGACTAAGACCATTGTAGCTAGTTACTGCAGCGACAGGCCAGAGCATCTGGTGGGAATGGAACCCACAACCCCCACACTGTCGAGCACGCTACCAACTCGACTACTTTATTTTTTATTTTTATAAAGTGTGTTCGTGGGATTCTTGTTCACTTGTTGCTATCCTAGATTCATACCCCCAAACTTTGGTGATTTCACTCCACTTTAATGTAAATAGATATTACATAAAACGGACGCATATATGTGTGTGCATGTACACGTAGCATATATACATTACAAATATTCATTTTATAAGAAAACTATGGGTTTGTCCGTGAGTGTGGGTGTGTGCTTATCGTGTGCATGGACTTGTATCCTATGGAACCGCAGGAGTTAAAAGAGATGCATATCAGTAATCCCTTGAATACACATTCTTTATAGCCGCATTCATTCATTGTTCCATGGTCTATCGATATTCTTTTGTGGTGAATTTAATGAAAACGCAATTTATTACGCAATGAATGCAATATTTCTAAACAGTTGCGGGTAGGAAAATAGCAACATCTGTTGTTATTAATCCGAATATGGTGTACATTTGTAATATATCTGTATAGTTGTTGTTGCTCTCATCAGTTTCATACATACAGACACTAGAGTGGCTTCATAATAAAAATATTGGATGTTCCCGACTAAAATGAAAGATTGGTTTGTTTTATGTGTTCACCCAAAATATTTCGCTTCTATCATAGTCCGTTCGTGTGCTGGACGCGTTCAAAATAACCTCTATGATTCAGGGTTTTCTTGAATAAAATTCACGGTGAGAATGGTATTTAGAAAAAAGCTGCTAGAAATTAAAATCTGGCCCGTGCCTTATCAAGCTTGCTTTTTAACCCAGAATAGAGGGTAGAATTTTAACATATTTGTGCCATTTTTCTAGTCTTACAAAAAGCTAATTTAAAAAAAACATAAGAAATTTTGGTCTTTCGATGGATAAATTAGGAGGAAAACTCGACATAAGATGTTACAATAAAACAGTGCGACATGATTTCCCTCCCCAGAACGAGATTATATAGAAGTGAAACTATAGGTCACTAATAGGAAAACTCATACTCAGTTTTTTATTTCCTGGTCGTTTGTCTTTTTTACAGGACTTTTAATTTCCAAAGGATGTAAATGTTTCAATAATTTAGTTTCGAACTTTGGACTGACAGACAATGGCGATATGGGTATCAAATGAATGAGAAGAACATCTGCTAAATATATTTTAAATTTCATGCGTCTATCTATGTTAATTATTCCCTCCTCCTCCAGGATTCATTCCGTTTGTAACACCTTGAAGTATCGTCATAAAATTCTAAGACGATCTAGTCATGTCCGTTCGTCCGTCTGTTAAAATCACGCTCGCATATAAACGAAATGAGCTGGGTCGTCCCAATTTTCCATTAATGCGTCTTATATTCGTAGATCGGTTGGGATTGAAACTGGGCGAAATCGGCCCAAAGGGACAAAAATACCCATAATAACCCCAAATATTTTAGAGTATTTAAGGATATTTTTTCAATATGTATGCTTGTAATTACTTGGGTATGCACATTGGGTATACACATTCAGATGGGAATAGAGAGATAAAAATGGTACCAACCAAACGGCTGCACCTAGAATAATGAAATTCGATATATACATTCCTCTGATTGCGTAGACACATAAAATAAACGGATTTTTCGAAATCCGTATTATTTGGGGTTAAAATGGAAAAAGAGAATACAAATAGTAACAAGCAAATGACCACAGCCAGAGTCATGACTGCGTAGACACGAAAAATAAAATTATTTTTTTCCAAATTCGTACTTTCAAGGGATACAATGGGTACAGAGGGATAAAAATAGTACCAACTAAACGACTACAGCTAAAATGATGAAATTCGGTATGTACATCCCTCTATTTGCGTAGACACGTAATATAGAGAGATTTTGTGAACTTCTACTCTTAAAGGATGAAATGGAACAAGTATATTACCGGTAGATTAGAGGCTTTCGACTTTACAAAGAATTACTATATTGGTTTACTATTTCAAACTATAAGGCATACTTATGCGCACTGTTTTAAAGAAATTTCATTGCTTTATTATTATAATATTAACAGTCTATATATAATACTGCAATAGTAATCACAAAGTGAACATGAGGGAGCAATCTTTAAAAATGTACAGGGCCTATTTCACCCATATTGGAATGAACGCATTTAATTTCATGATTCTAGGTACATCCGTTTGCTTGGTACCAATTTTATCCCCTTTTGATCCTAAAGGTATGAATATCGAAAGATATCTTTATTTTTCGTGTCTACGAAATCACAGCAATGTTCACACCGAATTTTACTATTCTAACTGCAACCCTTTGATTGGTACCATTTTTATCCCCCTTTTCCAATTGTATCCCTTAAAAGTAAAAATTTCGAAAAATCTGGCTATTTTACGTGTCTACGTAATTATAGGGATGTTCACACCGAATATGTATGTTATCTGTGTACGTGAGATAATGGATTTTCAAAATTTGTACTTCTGGAATTAAAATAGGATGGAATATGTTGACTTGAAGTATTATTTCGATATATATAGTATAAACGTATTGATAGCGTTGCCTTATAAGCGTGGTTTGAAATAATAAAATTTTATATTTATTTATAATTTTTTATATATTTTTATTTGTTTTGGTTTGGCTATATTAAAAAAATTTAAATTTTTCGGTAATGTTACTGCACTTCTACGAAAATCGATAGTCTCTGTGGAATGCCATCCATGGTGGAGTGTATATAAAGTTCGACCCGGCCGACCTTTACGCCGTTTTTACTGGTTTAACATTAACAACCATTTCAATTTTCCCCTTTAAACAGTTTATGTAGATTATTCATGTTGTAATTTTTAAGGGGGAACATTTGAAATGGTTGAATTTCATTCCAAAAATTAGCTTTATATAAGACTAGAATGTGTTTACTATGCAATTAACACCATATTTCAGTTTTTACTTCACATTTAACCGACTGAATATTAACTACTGAAACAAATTTGCGGCCGTGTATGGGTTAGAAAATTCTAAACATTTCAAGTTGTTATCAATACCTCTCTAAAATCATAACAATGATAAAAGCGAACTATTTTGGGAGAACACATAAAACAAAACAATCATATTAGTCGGAAACATCAACAAACATTTTCCTTCCTCACAAATGAAGCCACTCTAACAAAAACACATTGATTTTAATACACTCCACGAGAGTATTATGTCTTTGTGCATTTGTTTGTGACGCCAAAAAGGAAGCGAGATAGACCCATTGTTAATTATACCGATCGATTTAGAATCACTTTTTGAATCGATTTGGCAATGCACGTCTGTTTTTTTTTACTTTTTCCGCTCTAGAGTCCACATATTTTTTCTTCCTATTTGGCATACCTTCGATTTCGACTGGAAATATCGGTTCACATTTATTTATAGCTCACACACAAATGTCCCTCCCTATTTGGCTTTTTCTGCTTTAGAAAACACATAATCAGAACACATTATATTTTACCAGGGTATCATCGGTCAATGATGCAAAAATCCTCACTGAATTGAATTAAAAAATTTCGTCACGTTTCTGCCCGAGTACTCTGAGCGAAATTCGGTGCCATACGCATCCAAAAAAAAATCATCATCATTGATTTCAACTATGAAGCGTATAATTAATATTTATTAATAGCCTTATCGCACTACGTGCGAAATCTAGCTGAAATGACATAAGATAGATAGATTTTCGAATGTCAATTTTGTGTAGGATCTGACATTATGCCATTTCAGCAATCCAGACGTATGATCGAAATTAGTTGCACTTCGAGAATTTAAAATGTTTTTATAATCACTCTAAACCTACAAAATATTTATGATTACAAACGGCGTTGTAGTCCCTATCCAGGATAAAATTAAAACTACATATAACTGCTATACCGGTGACTTGTAATCGGAACATATTAATAGAACAAACATTTTTTATTTATTTTTTAGTTAGCTGGGGATAATGACTATAATGTTCACACAGAACTCTCCTTGTGCCGCTTGCGAACTTAAACATACAAATTTCGAAAAAATAATTTATGTTGCGCGTCTACGTACTCGGAGAAATATACACACATTTCTAATAGCCTTTTCATATTCTAGCTGAAAACTTTGGTTTGTACCATCTTTATCCCGATTCCCTCCATTTGAACCACTTCTGATTCGCTTCCCCATTTATAGTACACATTTGATACAATCTTATTGTATTGCAGTAATTATGTACATATATACCTAAATCGATGCCAAGGTGGGTACCATTTTAATCGCTTTTTGTTCCAAGTTCTACTTAAAAGTATAAATATTGAAAATCAGTTAATTTTTCGCGTCTACACTGTCAATATATACACCGAATTTCATGATTCTAGCTTCAGCCATGTTGTTGGCACCATTCGGATATAAAAAGGTACGAATTTCGATAAATCCATTAATTTGATTTTCTATCTACTCAACATGTCCTTTCAGCATTATAGGGTCGCTGTTCTGTTCCATTCAAAAAGTCTTAATTTGTTGGACAGTGTAATTATCCAGTGTAAGTCAAATTTATGGTTATCGAGGCTAAGTCCAAAACTCAAAATAACTTTTTTGAAAATTTGTTTCGATACAAATACATATGTATGTACATTAGGGCGTACCTCAAAAAAAAAGTTCGCCGTACACCTTCAAATATGAAGTATTATTGAAAGGTAGTTTCAAAAAAAAAATTTTTATTTTTATGCCGAACGTAGGGGTCGCGCTTCTACATTTTTCTATATAACTTCCGCATTTTAAACGGATTTTAAAGTGTGATACATCGATGTTTTTGTCTCGACGAGACCGATTTTTTTTTGACATTGAAGACATTGAACTCAAGCACCCCCTTCTGGTACTTACCCATCATATCTCAGTTGCTACTACCCTAATGTACCACTCTAATATCAGAAAATTAAAGCTCGCATAAAATCATGAATCATGCTTGAGCTCAATGACTTCAAAGCGATGTATCACACTTTAAAATCCGTTCACAAATGCAGAAGTTATATAGAAAAATGTAAAAGCGCGACCCCTACGTTCGGCATAAAAAAATAAAAAAAATTTTTTTGAAACTACCTTTCAATAATACTTCATATTCGAAGGTGTACGGCGACCTTTTTTTTTTACTTGTAACCTGGTACGCTCTAATGTACATGTACCGAACTTCATACGCTTTTACCCAATTTTATACCTAAAAGTACTAATTTTGCAATCGCATTCGCGTTATAATATGTAATATGTGTTCCAAATTTCAAGATCCTTTGGTCAGGGCGGTGGTACAATTTTTAACCCATATAAACCCTTAGAGGTACAAATTTCGAAAAATTCGTGGTTATCACTCATTTACACTCTAAGACGAATATGCACACCGAATTTTATTATTGCAGCGTCATGCATGTTGTTGATACCTTTTATATCCCGCTTTTATCGTATACCTTTAAAAGTACGAATTTCAAAAATTCCTTCATTTTGCGTTTGAAAGCATTTTCAGGGATATACATGCCGAATTTCATGATTCCAGCTCCGTCTGTTTGATTGGTACCATTTTTATCCCTTTCTACCCAATTTCACTCACATAAAGCACGAATTTTTAAAACTATCACATTCGTGCTGCAAAAGTAATGCCCGTTCCGAATTTCATGATTCTAGGCCCAGTCGTTTGGTCTGGGATGTGGTACAATTTTTATCCCATTTAATCCGTTAAAAGCACAAATTTCGAAAAATGCCTTCTTGTCAGTGATCTGCGCTGTTAAACGAATATACACACCGAATTTCAATATTGTAGCGTCATCCGTTTTATTGGTACCTTTTTTATCCCGCTTTTCCCGTTTACCTATTAATCATTTTGAGTTTCTAAGCATTTTGAGGTATGTACACACCGAATTTTATGATTCCAACTCCATCCGTTTTATTTTATACGATTTCACCCACAAAAAGTACGATTTTTGAATACTATTATCTTGGTCGCATTCGTGTTATAAAAATAATGCCCATTCCAAATTTCAAGATTCTAGGCCCAGCCGTTTGGTCAGGGAGGTGGTAAAATTTTTATCCCATTTAATCCCTTAAAAGTACAAATGTTGAAAAATTTCCTTCTTACCAGTGATCTGCGCTGTAAAACGAATATACACACCGAATTTCATTATTGTAGCGTCATCCGTGTTGTTGGTACCTTTTTTATCTCTTTTTACCCGATTTCACTCCCAAAAAGTACAAATTTTGAAAAATATTTTCTTGGGCGCTTTGAAGCTATAAGAGGAATTTTTGTACCAAATTTCAAGATTCTAGGCCTAACCGTTTGGTCATTGCGGTGGTACCCTGTTATCCCTTTTTAGCCCATTTTACCCCTTAAAAGTACGAATTTCGAAAAACTCACTTCATATCTGATCTCTACGTTGTAGGAGAAATGTACACACCAAATTTCATGATTGTAGCTTCAGTCGTGTTGTACCATTTTTGTCCCATTTAACACCCCAAAAGTACGAATTTTTCAAAATCCACTTTGTGGGATGCCTTCATGTCGCAAGAGGAATGCTCATACCAAGATTTCAAGATTATAGGTCCAGCCGTTTGGTCATTGCGGTGGTACCATTTTTATCTCTTTTTACTCTGTTTTACCCCTTAATTTCGAAAAACCTGTCTTATCACACCTCTACACTAGAAGAGAAATGTACACACCAAATTTTATGATTCTTATCAGTCAGTCAGTCAGTTACTCAGTCAGTCAGTAACTCAGTCACTTAATCACGCACCTCTTTTATATATATAGATTAAACATTATTTATTTATAAAAGTAATAAAAAACAAATCCCGAGCCAATATTCGAACCTCTGTGACCCCATACTAAAAATGCATTCCCTTTCGCATTTGGATTTTGAGATGCAATGTGATAAAAGTACTTCCAATTGTTTTTGCTGAATTAGGGTCCAGCGTAAAATATTCAGTCCCATCTGCCACTGGCCTCTGAAGATTCGCCGAGGCACCATTTATGATACTGAGATCAGCGGCTACTCCACAGATACGCAAATTATTATTGAAGATCATTCCATGGAACATCATGAGAGCAAATCGTCACGCCACATAGACATCAGCAAGGTTTTCTTTGACGATAATACCACTTTTGATATGGCGCCCGATACGACCAGTGCTAATAGCCAAAATAGATAACACAGTGCAACACGAAAAAAATAACCATATACGGACACCGCTACATGATAAAAGACCAAAAAAAAAAGACCCGTGTTTTTTTTTCCCCCAAAGTCATGCACTTTTTTTATGGGCCCCCAGAGATTTGAGGCCTCGGTGTAATTTTTGGAAAAAAGTGATCATATTCTCAGGCTCATATCTTGCAAACCGTTCGGAATTTTGATTTACTCTCTGAGGCAAAGTTCTAGCTCTTGTCATAAAGAACAAAAATTGTGAACATATAAAATCAAAAAAACTTCATCTTCAAGGTCAAAATCGCAAAAAACTTTAACTAGTGAATTCATTATAGCATATAAGTTGTTTTTCGACGAAGTAGACTTGACTTGATTTTTGGGAAATTTTTCACTTTTGCGGCTACCTAAGCGCTACCTAAACGGTGTTAAGAATAATTCCTAGGAAGTTCATATGTTCTAGAAAGTTGTTTATTGAGATCTTAGGTACATTTTTGTAGTTGATTGTTTCCCTGAATTTTCAACGGTTTGCTACCTATGGACCTGAACAGGGGAAAAAAGGTTAAAAAAATCGAATTTTTTTAAGTTTTTTGCGATTGAAGTTTTTTTGATTTTATATGTTCACAATTTTTGTTCTTTATGACAAGAGCTAGAACTTTGCCTCAGAGAGTAAATCAAAATTCCGAACGGTTTGCCAGATATGAGCCTGAGAATATGATCACTTTTTTCCAAAAATTACACCGAGGCCTCAAATCTCTGGGGGCCCATAAAAAAAAGTGCATGACTTTGGGGGAAAAAAAAAACACGGGTCTTTTTTTTTTGTCTTTTATCATGTAGCGGTGTCCGTATATGGTTATTTTGAAATGACTTCAAAAATGTTGCACAGTGTAATCATTCTGGATAAAATAGAGGGATTTCATTGGACATTTATAAGTACGACGCCGAATGTATGAAATGAACTGCATGAAATCATCAGTCAAAGAAGCTGTAACTAAAGATATACACTTTTGGCATCGATGGTCATACGTTGTCTGTCCATAATGCCAACAAAGAGGGAAACATCTGAAAATGTTTGCCACAGAACATGGACGCATCTGACTATTGGATTTCAACCGGTGAAATGATCATACCATTAGCTGGAAAGTTTTTAAATTTCGAGAAGATTCAAAGGCTTTTTGTAATTTATCAAGTCAGCCGATACTAATCAGCTACTTGGATCAATCAAACAATGAATCGGTTCGTCCGTCGTTATCTCATGATAGGCCCTGTAAATACGCCTGTCAGTACCATTCGGTGACTTGGATCAATTGAACAATGAATCTACTCGCCAATCCATATCTCATGATAGTTGTGGCAGTAGCAGTAGATGCGTCTGGATCAATCAAACAATGAATCAGTTGCAAATCTCTATATCATGATAGTCGCAGTAGATGCTTCTGGCCTCATCCGAAGCTATCGTCAGGCAGCGGCAAGATAAATCAAAGTTTGAAAATTATGACATTGAGGAAAATGAATCTGCTCACTTAGTTTAGAATTAGCATTAGTTGTCATGTAAATTGCTTTTAAATATTTTAGAAATAACAAGTAAGGAAACGCTAAAGTCGGGCTATGTGATACCCTCCAGTTTGTCTCCGAATACAATTCAATTCGGTAAAAAAGTGAAAACCGGAACGACTTTTGTATGTTTCCCAATCATAGGCTGATTGACATGACCCAATTTGTCAAATCGAGAAGAATATTTGTATCGGGGCTATATCCAAACATGGAATGGAGTGATCCACTTACACAATAGGTGCTTCAAGTTCAAGTAAAATACGTGAAGATACGTGGTTTATAGGGCGAAAAAAGCCGGGAGCGAAATTTGTATGGGAGCTATATATAAATCTGAACCGATCTGACCCATATTCATTGTGGATGTTTCTAGTGGAAATATAAGATATTTTTCCAAATTTGATGAAGATCTATAAAAATATGTGGTTTCTAGAGAAGAAAAAGTCAAATCGGGAGCGAAATTTGAATAGGAGCTATATATAAATCTGATGAAAACGCAAAGGCTAGCAGGACTGAGCATTACGGGAGCCATAAAAAGCACTCCACAAGCAGCGATGGATGCAATTCTACATCACCCATCTCTGGACCACTTCACAGAGATGATTGCTGCCAGGAGTGCTATAAGACTCAAAGAATCAGGATGCTGGAAAAATAGACCTTATGGTCACGCAAGGATAGTTCAAGGAGGAATACTGGGTGTTCACGAATCGGTCATCAAAGGAGGTACAGACTACATGGTGCCGATTCTGGACTTCTCACCCTTACCACAGATGTTTATACCAAAGAGATCAGATTGGGACAATGGTGAGCCCTTCACAGGGCTTTCGGTCTACACTGATGGTTCAAAGATGGAACAGGGCACAGGAGCGGGATTCTACATTGAATCACTACAGATACGCAAGTCTCTCCGACTCGACGACAACTGTAGTGTTTTCCAAGCAGACTTACTGGCAATAGAAAGGGCAGCAAGATTTCTATCAAGCGAGAACATTCCGGTAACCACGGATATAAATTTCTACGTAGATAGTCAGGCAGCAATGAAATCAATCATGTCACACACTGTCAAATCAAGGCTTGTACTGAGTTGTAAACGCTCACTAGATAACCTCAACGACCATACCGTCCGTCTCTGCTGGGTTCCCGGACATAGCAATGTCAAAGGAAACGAGATAGCAGATGAACTGGCTAGAAATGGTTCGTCCTTGGAAATCAATAGAGCTGACAACCTAGTAAAACCACCGATTGGCACGTTTTACAGACTGATTGAATCAAGGAAATGGTCACAGATGAACGCAGCATGGAATAGTTTGTCAACCTGAAGGATCGCCAGGGCCACATGGCCAAAGATCGATAGGGGCAAAACCAGAACTCTACTAGAGCTAAACAAGGCAGAAATTCGAACTTTGGTAGGTATCTACACAGGGCATTACTGCACTAGGAGTAGGATCTCAAGATGGCAGTTGGACATTGAGGATCACTGTCGATTATGTGAGGATGAAGAGGAGTTAGAATCTATCGAGCACATAATCTGCAGATGTCCAGCGCTTTGTATACGTAGAAACAAATACCTAGGAAGTTATTTTATTAACAACATAGAGGATATTGCAACCCGCACTGTTTATGACCTTTTGGGATTCTCAAAAGGACTAAATCGGATTAGGGGTGGCTAGTAAGGAACATGGATGTAACCGCATAGACAGTTGGCGACTAACAAAGAAAGAAAGCCATATAGGCTTACCACCACCATAGGTATACCGGATGACTCTCAACAAAATTTCTTACCTAGTCGTCAACCATTGGAAAAAAACTAATAACACAACTTCATATTCTCCTACCCCCATATCCCCTTTCCAAAATCCTCTTATTTCCCTCACACTCCATATATCATCTATCACCCCTTCCTAAATCCTATCACTCCCTACCCCCCTCCTATAAACTACAATCTTATTTTCAGATAACGAAAGGATTTGCACAATGGACCCGACTGGGTCTCCGAGTGTTCAGAGTGCAGGAGCATTCTGGTCCTTTAAACCAAACCAAACCATATATAAATATGAATCGATCTGACTATTTTCACCGGTTGTTATATAATTTAGAATAAGAATAAAGGAAGTTTACTCATCTTTTCATCTACCTATTTTTCAAAAGTTAATGGGAGAAAAATGAGAAAATCTCGTTTTGGAACTAAAAATCAGACTTTTTGCACTAATTGTATCCTTTTTTCCAAGGGTGCAATTTCGTGCAGGCAAAAGTTACCCTACAAAAACGGGGAACCCTTTAACCTTTCCGAATAAGTATATATTTCGTTAAAGGCTTTTGAAGGAAAAAAGTTGTGTTGGTCCATAATCAGACATTACTTCAAAAAAGAATTTTTTGCAATATTCATCACAATCAAACTATATTTGGCACAAACATAGTTTTTACGTCATAATTAACCAAAGAAACCACAATTTCTAATAAAAAATTGAGTGTAAAATCTCTTAAAATGTGTTAGAAACAGTTCGACAAAGTCAAAAAAAGAAATTACGTTTTATCAATTTTCAAAATCTGAAAAACGTGAAAAATGAAAAATTTTATTAGCATTATGAACACATACGTAAAAATATGTTAAAAAACATACAAACAAAAAATAAAAATTTTAATTTTCCTTAAAATCGAAAAATACGAAAAGTAGTCATCTTTGGGCCGTTTTCCCGATTCTTAATGTTTATATCTCAAAATAATCCTTGGGTCCTTGTCTAATTTTCGTTTTTTACAGAACTCAAAAATGTTTCCTAGATCAAAAGTTATTGCATTTTGGCCGATGGATTTTGATTCTTAACCACTGTTCGCCGCCATCAGGGTTTGGAATCCGGGAATTCCCTTGCCGTTTTTCCTGGGAATACGCGGGAAAAAAATTTAAATATCCCGGGAACACGGAAAATATTAAAAAATATTTTATTGATTATTTTGGGCACTAATTAAGTTTTACTATATAAATGGGAAATTGTCTATATGTTTTAAATTCATATATTAACATTACTGACAATTATGATCATTTGTTTATATTATAACTTTTTTTCTTTAACACTAGATAACAAAAACATTAATAAATAGATAAAATTTCACTCAGAATATTTTTTTAATCTATATATATAAAAGAGTTGCGTTACTGACTGACTGACTGACTTATCATTGTCCAGCCCCCAATATGACGTAGACGTCGACTAAGAAAGGGTTTTACGAAATTCGTACTTTTAGGGGGTAAAATGGCCCAAAAAGGGATAAACATCGAATCTTCGTCCTGACTAAACGGCAGTAGCTATAAACATGAAATTCGGTGAGTTCCTTGCAATGACCATGCAGACGAGCTACAAATAGGGATTTTTCGAAATTTATACTTTTAAGGGAGGAAAGAGACAAAAAGGGATAAAAATGGTACCAATTTAAGAATTGCAGCTAGAATCGTGAAAATCGATATTTACATTTCTCTGACAACATAGACTTACAATATAAATTGATTTTTCGAAATTTGTACTTATAAGGGGTGAGCGGGACAAAAAGGGATAAAAATGGTACCATCTAAAGTATTGTAGCTAGAATCGTGAAATTTGGTATGTAATTCCTCTCACCACATAGAAGCGCAATATAAATGCATTTTGTACTTTTAAGGGTTTCGCGGGACAAAAAAGGATAAAAATGGTACCAACTAAAGTATTGCAGCTAGAATCTTGAAATTTGATATGTAAGTTCTTCTGACCATGTAGAAGCGCAGTAAAATTGGATTTTTCAAAACGTGTACTTTTAAGGGTTGCGAGGGATGAAAATGGTTATAATTTAAGTATTGCAGCTATAGTCGCGAAATTTGGTCTGTAAATTCCTCTCACCACATAGAAGCGGAATATAAATACATTTTGTACTTTTAAGGGTTGCGCGGGACAAAAAGGGATAAAAATGGTACCAACTAAAGTATTGCAGCTAGAATCTTGAAATTTTATATGTAAGTTCTTCTGCCCATGTAGAAGCGCAGAAAATTTGATTTTTCGAAATTTGTACTTATAAGAGGTAAGCAGGACAAAAAGGGATAAAAATAGTAGCAACTAAATTATGATAGCAAGAATCGTGAAATTTGCTATGTAAATTCTTCTGACCATGTATAAGCGCATTAAAATTGGATTTTTCAAAATTTGTACTTTTAAGGGTTACGAGGTACTAAAAGGAATAATAGTGGTACTAATTTAAGTATTGCAGCTATAGTCGTGAAATTTGATGTGTCAATTCCTCTGACAACGTAGAAGCGCAAATCCAAATGGATTTTTTCGAAATTTATACCTATGTATAAGGTGTGAGCGGGACAAAAAGGGATAAAAATAGTAGCAACTAAAATATTGCTGCTATAGTCGTAAAATTTGGTGCGTAAATTCCTCTGACAACGTAGACTTGCAACATACATAGATTTTTCGAAATTTGTACTTTTAAGGGGAGAGTGGGACAAAAAGCGTTAAAAATGGTTCCAACTTTAGAATTACAGCTAGCATCATGAAATTTAGTATGTAAATTCCTCTGACCATGTAGAAGCGCCATCAAAATGGATTTTTTTTTCGAACAAAAGGTTGTAATTTTTTGTTAAAAACTGGGTAGAAAATGATAAAAAATATAGAAAGGAAGGGAGTTCAGATAAAACAGTGCACATCGACAAGCAAATTCCTTTGACTGTATATGAGTTTCCAATTTACTATTTTAGAAAAGAAAATCAAATAAATACTATCCTAAAACAGAGACGGATAAAACTAATAACAAATACCAGGCTTCTTCGCGTGCGAAGCAGCGGGTACTGCTAGTATAACATATTTTTTTTTGAAAATTTATTTTGATACAAATATTTATATTGTGTTTGGCAACAATGTGAAAAATATTTTTTTAACGCGGCTTGTATTAAGGAAAAACCATCCCTATTAAATTCGATATGTCACCATATTTTGCGAAACGTAGTGAGGAGAATACTCATAGCCGCCATACATATGTACCGGCCGATTTGGCGTTTGGTTTTGCCAATTATGATCTTGAATTACTCTAGTCCATAAAGAAACACCTTTTAAAATAGCGTGTATTAAACTCTAACAGGCATTTTACAGCATCTGGCTTTGGCAATTAAATCTGTGTAATAGGACAGAAAGTGGTTTTCAACTGAAATCATTTTCAACGAAGTTAAACACTTTTGTTTTTACACCATAACCCAGTAATTTATTAACACTTGTGGATACAAAATAATTACAATACATTCATTCATATTTCATTTGGTGTTATTATTGAAATATTTAGCCTCTTCCGATTGGCTTAGGGGCTAGATCAGATGTAGTCATGTATACCATTGTTTCACTCTTCCAGTCGTTAAAAGCGGCCAACCTCAATTTAAGCATATAATCGCCAGCTGGTACTGGGACAAGTCTCACCATTTCCTCTTTCAAAACCATATCCTTTACAATGATATCATGCTGTCATAAACAAAGTGGAAGTGGAAATCGGTAAATATACCCACATCTCTTTTGAATTGTGGTCTTGCGGACAATATTTTTACAATGACACAAAGTATTCCAAAGGTCAGGTCAGAAAATATCATGAAATTCAGAAATTCCATTTAAAATTCAGAACTTCTGAATTTCAAATGGAAATATGAAAAATATCATTTGAAACTTTGGATGGACTAAATCAAATATTATTTTTTACAGGATTTTTGGCGTAAGCTTCACACGCACATCTGTTGGTTTAGTTTTTTATTCCTTTTTTGATATTTCATCGTAATTTCGGGCAAATGAATTTGATACCTCCGCGACTTTAACGATTATTGTTTCGACAATCACTCGGCCGTATTCTATCACTCTTTAACATTGTGATAGTGGATTTCTCAATGTCGTGCCGTGATGTGGAGTTCTATGTGACTTACGTCGAAAATCCTATACGAATCATATCTGACATGGAATGGAAAAGTATTTCATTTTGTACTCACATTGTAGGGGCATGTATGATTTATGTTTGAAACCTTTGCCAACGAATCCGCAAATATCTTTAGAACGGGATTTCTCTTACGATTTCTAAAGAAGTCGCACAGATCCGCGGTAACGTTGTATAAGAAAGGTAGGTAGCCATTGTTCCTTTTGAAAGCAGACAAATTTACCTATAAATAAATATGAGGTAGAAGTGGTGTATTACAGATATCCATGTGCATCTCATTACAAGCACTTACCGTGCCATTTGTAACGTCGAATTGGAGCATTTTGGCGTGCACATTCAAACCGATGACACCGCGTCCCAACACATTCAGTTCACATCTCTAGAAGGTGACAAATGTCGGATCGAATGACTTACATTTTATGTTCGTAAAACGAAGTATTCCATTTGACGAACCGATAAATATGGCCAGAAGCACAAACAATTGTTGGGAGTACATTTTTTAACTGATTATTATTCAGTTTTTATTCAGATTTAAATACCAACTTCTGATGATATTATATATATATATAGAAATTGTTAGTGACTAATAACAGAGTTATTATAACAAGAACATAAACAGACACTTTTCAAATATAAAAAACTGAAGCCGTAATTATTCTGGAAAATATTCATATTTTGCATGTTATGGTCCACTTGTTTTTCAAGGTTAGCCTTTTGTTTTGTTAGATATTCCCATTAAGTTATTTAATTATTAATAATTATTTAACGATTACACAACAGATTTCGTGGCAAAATTCATGGAAGTACTATAATGTTCGCAATTTTCCAATTACCATATCGTCGGTGTACTGCAGAAAGATAATAATGATGCAAAAGTATTTTTAAAGTAATGGTAAAAAGTCACATGTCTTTATACGCTCGCCGCAGAGTATAATGTCTTTGTGCATTTGTTTTTAATACCTAAAAGTAAGCGAGATAGACCCATCGTTTATTATACCGATCGACATAGATCCACTTTTGAATCGATTTAGCCATGTCCGTCTGTCTGTCTGTCCATCTATTCTTGTACTGAAGGACAGGTGGCAATTGTACAACCAAATAAAATTTGCACAACGAAGGGATAAGGACGAACGCTATTTAATTTGAAGAAAATCGGTTCAGGTTTAGATAGAGCCCCATCTTATATTTCAACTAGAAACAGGTGTGGTGAAAATGGGTCAGAGCAGTTCAGATTTATATGTATATAGCTCCCACACAAGTTTCACTCCCGATTTGACTTTTTCCTAACTAGAAACCACATACTTTATCAAATTGTCTTCAAAATTTTGAAAAACATCTTATATTAAAACTAGGAACACCTATGGTGAAAATAAGTTAAATTGGTTCAGATTTATGTATTGCTCCCATTCAAATTTCGCTTCCGATTTAACTTTTTATGCTCTAGAATCCATATATTTAAAAAATCATTTTCAATTTTGGCAAAATATCTTATATTTCCACTGTGAAAATGGGTCATATCGGTTCAGATTTATATATAAACCAGAAACCACGAATTTCTTCAAATTGAGCATAAAACGTTGAACTTGAACTCGAAAACCCTATTGTGAAAGTGGGTCACTTCATTCCATGTTTGGATATAGCCCCGATACAAATATTCTTCCCAATTTGACAAATTGGCCCAGATCATATCAGCCTATGATTGGGAAACATATAGAAATCCTTCCCGTTTTCACTTTTTAGCGACTTGAATTGTATTCGGATAGAAAGTGGAGTGTATTATATAGTCGGTCCCGCCTGACTTTAGCCTTTCCTTACTTATTTTTATTGATAATATTAAATACATTTGATTTTTCCTATATTTATTATAATTCCTTTTCTTACTTAAACCTTCAAGCAAATCCTTCAAAATATGGTAAATAAAATGTAAAAAATATGCATTCAATAAAATATAATTTGACCACAAGCGAGGACAATATTCCGATAGGCATCAAATACTACATTTTTTTTCAATATCCAAAAAAAAAAATCCCGAAATATTTTAAAAAATCCCCATAAAACATCCTGTCACCATTTCATATTTGTTGATTACACCGTACGACAACTTTGGAAAAAAGTCGTTACACTTGAACCGGTGCTTATAGTTTTTGATTTCTTGATCCTGTTTTCTTTTCACAGGTCAACAAAGTTTCAAAGGATATATTTTTTCAAAAATTATTTTAAATACTTATTCGCATACTGTGATAAGAAATAGATTAATACTGGTTTGGTATAAGTCTTGTAAAAACAATTCAAATACCATGCTTCTGTCTATATTATTATAGCATTAACAACTATTTCAAATGTATCCCTCATTTTTTATTTTATTCACTTTTTACTTCTTAAGAGGGAAAACTTGATATGGTCGTTATTGTTAAACTAATACGGTTAGAAGCTTGCAATTTCTTGCAAGTGTTTTTACCACACATTCTCTTCTTTAATTTGACACTTATACCGGTATCATAGGGTGCAAACAAGTATTAAAAATATTTTTCGAAAAATTATATTCTTTGGAACCTTGTAGCCCTTTTAAGAGGAAACAGGATGAGGAAATTGAAAACTAAAAACGCCAATTAACTCCATTTCACTCATAGTGTCATAGGTATATCATCTGGTTTAAGTATAATATGGGCTGTTGGACTATGTTACGAACAAACACACAGAATGGAGTATCCAATTTAGTGCAGTCCGTTTTCATTAGAAATATAAATATATAAATTTGAAATATATCTACAGTTTTCCATTTATAAATTAAAACTAACCTAGGGATCCAAATAAACAATAAAGTATTTCCCGGGAAATTTTTATCAGGATTTCCCGGACCCCAAACTCTAGCTGTGACCTATTCATTTTCTGTAAAAGTACGTAAACATGTACGATATTGTTGTTTGTATGTATAGTTGGTCTGTCATGTTGTATGTGTTGTCATTTATTTTGGTCTTAAACCAAAATAAATTCACAAACACATGTATGATATTTTAAATATTAGTATTTAACCAATCGCATTTTGCCTTGCTGGTTATTTAAATAATTATGAACGTTTCAGTTGGTAAAACCGACTTATTTATATACCGAGAAATTATATGCAATTTTTATATCCTCACTCTACAGAGTAGGAGGTTGTAATTTGGATCAGAAAAAAGCGTAACGCATTGAAGGAGTGGCTTAATAACCTAAGTATGTTTGTTCGTTTCACGACATTTTAAACTGTTTGAGCTGTTGTAAACGATATCATTCGAAACGAGTTAAGGAATCTATATTCAATCTATTGGTACCTTCAACACAAATGGTGTTAAATTACAACCAATGAAACATTCATACGGATATTCGGAATCAGATATGTTTTGGTATATGGGCAAATCTACGGTATAGTACGATTCCATGTCACTCAGGCTTCTAACCGCTTTAAGAGCAATATATAATATTTCTGAGAGTGTCATAATTTTCAAAACGACGAGTTTAACCTCGCCAACATCCTAAAGTTTTAAAATTATGCTGTTAATGTAGTCTACTGAGCTAAGGTCTACCCTAATTTACCCTATTTTTGCTTGTAACTTTCGGGAGTTGTTCAACTCTTTTGGCTATAACTTTTTCAGCATAAGAGAAAATCATTCTGATCTTTTTGTGGATGATAGTAATGATGATGCGGAATCTTCTATATGTTGAAAAGGGCGTGTGCCATCACTGAGAAATAAATGGTAGCTCTTCAAAATCTGTCACTCTGTTTTTGCATAAAACGAAAATTGATACAATTTTCTTTTTTGCGCATTCAGCGTGGTAAAGTTCTCATAATCACTTTTTGCATACAAATTATGGCGGGTCTTGCCTCGCCCCTTCTAGAACCTCCCACACAAATAAAACGGAATTAAAAAAATGTTAAGTTCAGCTTAAGAGTGAGTGTAGTCGGTGGTGGCCCACAATAGAGTTGATTGTATGCCACATGTGGTGTACCACGCCATACCTTGTCCCTGACGCTTATGTTGCTTGAATTGCAAGTCTAGTTATCTCCCGGTCAACCTTGAACTGGTTTAACGATTGCATAGAAGTGTCGATTGTAACATTGCACCTTCAATGTCGATAAAATCACCAGAGTGTACATTTTATCGCTACAGGACTTCTCTATATGGTGGAGCTCCTCGTGAAGTGCACTTTCCTCAGATCATCCTTTGACGTAGGCATTTTGCATAAATTGTAGCATTTCGCTGGACTTGTAACTATGTTAACCAAGATGCGTTCCATACTTGTTAGGCTTATCGAGCGATATGAATTTGAGTCATTCCATGTCAAGCGGTACGATTTTTGACCTCGATAGCCGAGAAAGTTTTTAAAGTTTGTGTATGTATTCTTATCATAAAAATATTGTACATATAAGTATTTTTGGAAAAAAATTAGAAGATTTTTTCAGGACTGCTAAAATACTTGACCGATTTTAATGTACTATACCTTGTTTTGAAAGCAATTTCAATTACTGAACGTTGAATATATTATAGTGGTAGTGTGCAGTCATGTAATAATATTGTGCTGATTACAGACCAAAATAAAACAAACGAAAAAAATCAAATTTTGTTTCCAAAAATTTATACTTTACAACATTTCTAGAAGAAGAATGTGTATCCAAAAGTGGTTATGAACAAAAACAAAACTTTTCAGGAAGGCGAATAAACAGATTTTCTCCTTCATTTTAAGAGTAATTATTAATCATTCTTCTATAGCTTAATCTAAAAAAAAGTAAGTAAGCTTCAGTCGCCTAAACCGACTTATATATACCCCCACTCTCAGAGAACATATATACAGAAGTTATAAGGATTACAATTTTATGTAGGGCAGGACAATTTGTGTGCAATGTGCTAGGAGGTTCGTGTCACATGATCCCAGCTTCCAACATTTATAAAACGATTGTAAAAACATGATCAAATATCAAGTCATAGTGGATTCCATGCACCAGTATAGAAGTAATGGCTAAAGCGTAAATATTTGTTAGGTTTAATTTGATTATAAAAACATTTTTAAATATCAAATTGTAAATGATTTTGACTACCCGTATGGATTTTATATCAGTTTTATTGTAACCAAATTTCACAGTATTCCGATCATCAGTATATAAGTTATAACAGATTTAATTTTACGTAGTTTTGCGTGATTTGTGTGGGAGGTGTTGGAAGGGGCGTGGAAAAACCCATGATATTTAGTACACTTAAAGTGATTATAAAAACATATATACAATACCAAAATACAGCTGATTGCGATTATCCGTGTGGAAGTGATATGGGTTTTAATTTAACATTGGAATATGGGCTATTTGTGTGGGAGTTACCAGAAGGGGCGTGGCAATTTCGCCCATCTTCGAACTTAAACTAAGTTTGGGAAAAATATTACGACGTGCAAAGTTTGAATCGATTCCTTAACTTCTTTCGATAGTTATCGTGTACACCAGCCAGACAGGCAGACGGACGGATATGGCTCAAACACCTTAAAAAGTTGTGAAACGGATTTGGTCCTAACATACTTAGGGTCTTAAGTCACTCCTTCAATGCGTTATAATTTTTTTCTGTCCCAAATTATATATGGGGTATACTACTCTGTAGAGTGATGGCATAATGATTAGTAATTGCTACTATTAAAAAGTTTTCTAAATTTGCTATTATTCACGGTTTTATGGTTCATAGCCTTTGTATGTTGTATGTTTAAAAAATGAAATAAACACATAGCCATTAATGGTCAAATATATAAACAAGATTTATGTAAACTCGATATCGTTTTTCATGAAATGTTGGCAAAGTTGTAGGGAAAACGCATTTTCTGGGAATTATACACCGAATTTGAAGATTTCAGCTTCAGTCGCTAGATTGGTACCATTTTTATCCCTTTTTCCATTTTTTTACAAAAAGTGGATATTACGGGCACGGTAAACAAAAATACAGATTTTTTAGCTATTTAGCAGCTATCGTGGTAAAAAATAGTACCGTTTGACATGGAGTGACTCTTTTGCCATTGTATATCTTGCTCTGTCTGGTTTCGAAATTGATAATACCCTGTCGTGAATATGACGACAAATATAAGCTCTTGCTGGAAAGATCTCATCTGGACCTGCTGCTTTGAAAGGAATGAAGCTGTGAGTCGCCCACCTCAGCATATCCATTCGTTCCAGCGTAGATATAAATGTGATAATTCGTGTGTGTTATGGTATCCTCAGTTGATTCCATTCCATTCTACTGGAACATGTTTTCAAATAGTCCCCATACAAATGATCCATCCGAATGGGCGTTGGTTTTACCTATGATGAGCGTGAATTACTCTGTAAAATCGCAAAGCTATTTCGAATTTGCCCGCCATTAAACTTTAACTGGCATTTTAAAAAGACTAAAAGGCTCCGATTGACTTTAACTTTCCCTTACTTATGTTTAAGCTGAAATCATTTTCAACGAAATTAAACAATTTTGTTTTTACACCATAACCCAGTAATTTATTAACACTTATAGACACAAATAATTACAATACATTCATTTATAATTCATTTTGCGTTGTTCTTAAAAGCACAGCCAGTTTTCAAACTATTAACATTTAGCCTTTTCCGACTGGCATAAGGGCTAGATCAGATGTAGTCAAGTATACCATTACTTCACTCTTCCGGTCATTAAAAGCGGCCAACCTCAATTTAGGCATATAATCGCCAGCTGGTACGGGGACAAGTCTCAACATTTCCTCTTTCAAAATCATATCCTTTACTATGAGATCATGCTGTCATAAACAAAGTCGAAATATAAATCTATTGACCGATCTGCTTTAAATTGTGATCTTGCGGGCAATATTTTTTACAATGAACAAAATATTCCAAAGACCAGAACAGAAAAGATCAATTAAAATTCGAAAATTTCATTTGAAATGCCGAACTCTTCAATTGATATTCACAAATTCCATTTGAAGTTCACAACTCATCAATTGATTTTCACAAATTGTATTTAAACTTCATAACTTGTCAGTTGAAAGAAATCCAGAAACCATCAAGTAAAATTCAAAATGTTCATTCTGTGGAGCTTCTGAAGTGCGTTTGATTACTTTAAAATGGAAGGCTCTGAATTTTATTTCATGTGATCTGAATATCAAATGGAATTTCTGAGAATCAAATGATAAGTTCTGAAATTAAAAAAACAAGTAAGGAAAGGCTAAAGTCGGTCAGGGCCGACTATATGATACACTCCACTTTCCAACCGAATACAGTCCAACTCGGTAAAAAAGTGAAAACGGGAAGAATTTTTGTATCTTTCCTAATCATAGGCTAATACAACCTGGTTCGATTTGTCAAATCGATAAGAATATTTGTATCGGGGCTATATCCAAACATGGAAAAATGTGACTAACTTTCACAATAAGTTCTTCCAGTTCAAATAAAAGGTGTTATGCTCACTTTGAAGAAATTCGGTGAAAATTCGTGGTTTCTGGGGCGGAAAAAGTTAAATCGGGAGCGAAATTTGTATGGAAGCTATATATAAATCTGAACCGATCTAACACATTTTTACCACAAGTGTTTCTAGTTGAAATATAATATGTTTTGCCAATTTTGAAGAAAATCTCTTGTAATATATGGTATCTAGAGTGAAAAGATTAACATCGGGAGTGAAATTCGTATGTGAGCTATATGTAAATCTGAACCGATCTGACCCATTTTCACTATGGGTGTTTCTAGGACAAATATAATATATTTCGCCTAATTTGAAGACAATCTGATGCAATATGTGGTTTCTAGAGCGGAAAAAGTCAAATCGGGAGCGAAATTTGTATGGGAGCTATATATAAATCTGAACCGATCTGACCCATTTTTACCACAGGTGTTTCTAGTTGGAATATAAGATGTTTTGCCAAATCTGAAGACAATCTGATACAATATGTGGTTTCTAGAGCGGAAAAAGTCAAATCGGGAGCGAAATTTGTATGGGAGCTATATATAAATCTGAACCGATCTGACCCATTTTTACCACTGGTGTTTCTAGTTGAAATATAAGATGTTTTGCAAAATTTGAAGACAATCTGATACAATATGTGGTTTCTAGAGTGAAAAAAGTCAAATCGGGAGCGAAATTTGTATGGGAGCTATATATAAATCTGAACCGATCTGACCCATTTTTACCACAGGTGTTTCTAGTTGAAACATAAGATGTTTTGCCAAATCTGAAGACAATCTGATACAATATGTGGTTTCTAGAGCGGAAAAAGTCAAATCGGGAGCGAAATTTGTATGGGAGATATATATAAATCTGAACCGATCTGACCCATTTTTACCACAGGTGTTTCTAGTTGGAATATAAGATGTTTTGCCAATTTTGAAGAAAATCTGTTGTAATATGTGGTATCTAGAGTGAAAGGTGTCAAATCGGGAGTGAAATTCGTATGGGGGCTATATCTAAATCTGAACCGATTTTCTTCAAATTAAATAGCGTTCGTTCTTATCCCGAAAAACTTCGTTGTGTAAAGTTTCATTTGGTTCTGTCTACAATTGCGACCTGTATCGTGATTACAAGAATAGATGGACGGACGGACAGACAGACAGACGGACATTGCTAAATCGACTCAGAAAGTGATTCTAAGTCGATCGGTATAATTAACAATGGGTCTATCTCTCTTCCTTTTGGGTGTTACAAACAAATGCACAAAGACATAATACTCTCGTGGAGTGTATAAAAATCAGAATTTCAACTTATGATTTCTGAATATGGAATTGGAATTTCTGAATATCAATTGATGAATTCTGAATTTCAATTGATGTATTCTGGTCTTTACTGAATTACACTGGGAAATTACATTTATTAAATTTTCCATAAAAGTTCCCAATTCGACCCAGATGTACACTGTGTTGTAGAAACTTTGGAACGACTAAATCAAAAATTAGGATTTTTGGCATAAGCAAAGAATTAGTTTTACATTCACATCTATTGGTTCTTTCTTCTTTTTTTTTGATATTTCATCGTAATTTCGTGTAAAAAAATGTGAAGAGAGTCATAGACAAATATTGGTAAATGAATTTGTTACCTCTGCGATTTTTTAACGATTATTGTTTCGATTTTAATTGCGATATAAAACAATATCAATCACTTCACCATATTCTATCACTGTTTTACATTGTGTTAGTGGATTTCTCTGTCGTGCCGTGATGTGAATTTCTCTTTGACTTACAAATATCGAAATTCCTATACGAATCTTCTTTGACCTCAAATTGAAAAGCATCTCATTTTGTACTCACATTGAAGAGACACGAGTGATTTATATTTGAAACCTTGGCCATCGAATCCATATATATCATTATAATGGGATTTCTATTACGATGTCTAAAAACGTTGTACAGGGTTTTCCAACAAGAGGTGTTATTTTGAATCACCCGGTATTTCGGTAGCTGTTAATTTTGAAGCTTTTATTCTTTGACATTTGACAAATAGAAACTATGTCATTACTAAAAATGGAACGATTTACGCTTCAACAAAGCATTGAAATTATTAAAATTCACTACAAAAGTTGTGAAAATCTTGCAGTCACAGTTCCCAAAACTAAAGCGTTTTTGGGTTGTCGTGAATCACCTTGAATCACCTGATCGCAATACAGAAATTGGTGGAAAAATTCGATCTGTTGGGACAAGTTAGTGATGTGAAGAATAAAACCCGTGCACGTCGCTCAAGAACAACTGCTGCTGTAGCCCAAAGTGTTGAAGAAAACCCAGGGTTGTCCATTCATCGTCGTTCTTTGGAATTGAATTTGGAATAATGACGTTCCACAAACGTCATTACACCGTATTTTGCCTACATACTCTTAAGGCTTATAAAGTTCAGTTTTCACAAGAACTCAAGCCAGCCGATCATCAACAACGTCGTGTCTTTGCTGATTGGGTCCTTCAGATGAATGAAAATGATCCGGAATTCCATCGAAAAATCATCTTGACTGATAAGGCCCATTTCCACCTCGGTGGCTACGTTAACAAGCAAAATTGTCGCATCTGGGGCTCGGAAACTCCGAGAGTTATTGTTCAGAAGCCTCTCCATCCTCATCGTGTGACTGTTTGGTGCGGTTTATGGTCCGGCGGGTTCATTGAACCTACTTTTTCGAAAATGAGGTCGGATCAACAGTTACTGTGAATGGCTATCGAGAGATGATTAATGATTTTTTATGGTCGGAGTTGGATGGTATTGATCTGGACAACGTTTACTTTCAACAAGCCACACAAGCAACGAAACCTTTTCTCTTTTACGGGAAAAGTTTCCGGACCGTGTTATCTCTCGAAGAGGTGATCACATTTGGCCACCGAGATCTTGTGATTTAACTCCTTGCGGCTTCTTCTTTTGGGGTGAAAGATAAGGTCTATGCCAACAGCCCAGCGTCGATTCAAGACCTCAAAGATGTAAATAAGGCAGCCACTTTGCGATTTGGTTATGGCAAATTTCATGAAAAGGATATGGTCCTGTAAGCGTGGGCGTGGTGGTCACTTGGCTGATGTTGTTTTTCATTATTAACGGCATACCTTCCTCTTTATTATGATATAAACATCCGATCATTTATCTCAAAAAATGGTATTAACTATAAATAAATATTTTATAGAAGAGGTATATTACAGATCTCCATCTCATCTCCTACAACCTCCAACCGTTCCATTTGTAACGCCAAATGGAAGCATTTTGGAGTGTATGTTCAAACCGATGACACCGCGTCCCAACACCTACAGATCACATCTCTCGAAGATGACAAATGTCGGCTCGAATGACTTATATTTTACGTTCATAAAAGGAAGCAATCCATGTGAAGAAAATATAAATATGGTCAGAAGCACAAACAATTGTCGGGAATACATTTTTCAATTGATCATTATTCAGTTTTGATTTACTTTTAAATATCAAATCTATATAATAAAAACAAGCAAGGAAAGGCTAAAGTAGGGCGGGGCAGACTATATGAATGTTTCCTAATCATAGGCTAGTATGACCTGATCCAATTTGTCAAATCGAGAAGAATATGTAATATCAAAATAAGTTCTTCCAGTTCAAGTATAACGTGTTAAGATCATTTTAAAGAAATTCGGAAAAAGTCAATCCGGGAGCGAATTTTGTATGAGAGCTATATGTGAATCTGAACGGATCACAAAAGTTGTTTCTAGTTGAAATATAAGATATTTCGCCTAATTTGAAGAAGATCCGTCATAGAAATCCAGTGAGTTTCTTCTTGGGCGCTCTCGGTGGAACCGGATAATCAAATTCAAATAATTCATAATTAAACTAAATAAATGCTCGAATTCGCCCTTTTGGTGGATAACATCACGATATTTAAATTAATTACTATCAAGCGTTTCGAGTTGCAGAATGAAGAATCTTTATATTGAAAACACTTGCTTGAAAGTGTCAATGGCAAAATCGCCGTTGAAATGCTGACCTTCTGCGTTATATTCCCCATCGAATTTCCTGTTCACCGAATGAAAAATCAAACTCATGCGAAAGGTGTTCTAAAACACTTAAGCGATCATGCAGACACTCCCATTGGCGTAATATGAATTAGATATCCATGACCGTATCACTAAATTGAATATTTATGACAGCAAACGTTAATCGATACAATAGTCACTGAGAACAAAATTTGTTTCATTCCAGGTTGTTTCAAAAACTCACACGACGATCACAAACAAAATAATTGAATATGGACTGGAAATTTTTTGTCGGGTCAGCTAGTAATTAAATAAATAGTTATACAAAATTGTAATTAAATTTCAATTTACCATTATCGCTCTATCTTATGAGGAAGTTTTTGTCGTTGAGCTAAGACTGTAACAATAATTATATAAATAAAAAAATGCACGAGTGATTTTTTATATATTCGTCAATTTTAAAATATAAAAACCTGAAATCGTAATTACTATGGAATAATGCTGTTGTTTTTTAAGGAACGGTCCAGTGCTTTTTATACCCTACACCACTTCGTGGTCTAGGGTATTATAAGTTATTATACCCTACACCACTTCGTGGTCTAGGGTATTATAAGTAAGTTTCGCGCCAAATGTTTGTAACACCAAGAAATAATCGAGCTAGACCCATCTTTAAGTATACCGATCGGCTTAGAATCACCAGCTGAGTCGATTTAACGATGTCTGTCTGTCCGTCCGTCCGTCCGTCTGCTGTCCATCTAAGCTTGTTCGCACTCTACAGGTCGCAATTGTTGTCCGATTGTCATGAAACTTGGCAGAAGTTATTTTTACTGGCCAAGGACCATCGGTATTTGGAGGAAATCGGTTCAGATTTAGATATAGCTCCCATACAAATGTCGCTCCCGATTTGACATTTTCTACTTTAGAAACCACATATTGTACCCGATTTTCTTTAAATTTGGTACAACATCTTATAATCCAACTAGAAACACCTATGCAAAAATTGGATAAGATCGGTTCAGATTTAGATATAGCCCCCATACAAATGTCGCTCCCTATTTCACTTTTTCCGCTTTAGAAACCATATATTGTACCCGATTTTCTTTAAATTTGGCAGAACATCTTATAATCCAACTAGAAATACGTATGCAAAAATTGGGTAAGATCGGTTCAGATTTAGATATAGCCCCCATACAAATGTCGCTCCCGATTTGACATTTTCCGCTCTAGAGACGACATATTGTACCCGATTTTCTTTAAATTTTGCATAACATCTTATAATCGATCTAGAAACACGTAAGCAAAAATTGGGTAAGATCAGTTCAGATTTAGATATAGCCCCCATACAAATGTCGCTCCCGATTTCACATTTTCAGCTCTAGAAACGACATATTGTACCCGATTTACTTTAAATTTTGCAGAACATCTTATAATCGAACTAGAAAAACGTATGCAAAAATTGGGTAAGATCGGTTCAGATTTAGATATAGCCCCAATAATGTCGCTCCCGATTTCACTTTTTCCGCGTTAGAAACCACATATTGACCCGATTTTCTTTAAATTTGGCACAACATTTCATAATCGAACTAGAAACACCTCTGCTGAAACTGTGTAAGATCGGTTCAGATTTAGATATAGCCCCCATACAAATGTCACTCCCTCCGCTCTAGAAACCACATCTTGCACCCGATTTTCTTTAAATTTGGCACAACATCTTATAATCGAACTAGAAACACCTATGCTGAAAGTGGGTATGATCGGTACAGATTTAGATATAGGCCACATACAAATTTCGCTCCCGATTTGACTTTTTCCGCTCTAAAATCCACATATCTTTAAAATTGGCACAACATCTTATAATCCAACCTATGGTGAAAGTGGGTAAGATCGGTTCATATTTAGATATCGCCCTCATACAAATGTTGCTCCTGAATGTTTAACCGATTTTGGCCAAACTTTACATATTATATTTCAACAATAAACATACATGGTGAAAGCGGGTCACATCGTTCCAGGTTTCAATATACCCCCATACAAATGTCCTTTCCGATTTAACATTTTTTGTCAAACACATACATTTACAGGATGCAAAAATCCTTCCCGATTTCACTTTTTTACCGAATAGAATTGTAATGAGATAGAAAGTCCGTCCGTCTTTAGCATTTCCTTACGTGTTTGGGAGATGCCCATATGTCCATACTTTGGTATAACCCAAATGGGGTCCCATTCTGATCTATTACAGCTCTAGAAACTACTTCTTACATCGGATCTTCACCAAATTTTGCAGATCATGGTATTTTTCAACCAGGAATACCTAACGTGAATGAGAAATATATAGGCCCATGTTTTGGACCAGGCCCGAAATGTAGTTATAGGCCCCCTTTTGAAATGTCGGTCCGATTCATCCTATTACTACTGTATAATTTGTATTTGTCTCTCGGATAATTGGATCAATTACCATATTCGTTAAATATGACTAAAGATTAATTTATAGTATAATTTATACTGTATAATTTATATGAACTACATAAAATTGCTCCCATGAAATAAATGGGTTTAGTAATCAAAGCGAGGTACATACGCAGGGAGTGGTGTAGGGTATTATATAGTCGGCTCCGCCCGACTTTAGCCTTTCCTTACTTGTTTAAGGTTAGCTCTTGTTTTCGTGATATTCCATTTACAATTATTGTACGAATGATCAATTGTAAAATATACATAAATAAACTGTAGTCGAAATTATTATGGAACTAGTCGGGTCACGACAGAATTTTTTCTGCCCATTAAACGAAAAAAATATTTATCAGTCAGCATTGAATTTATTAATGCTGTCATGATTATTCAATTTTAGGGTACGGTCGATCACATCCAACTGGTTTTTTACAATGTTAAGTAACAACTTCGGATGAGTTCGGGTTTTTATACGATGAACCAAACGTAAACAGCGATTTTTCCAGTGACAATTTCCAGCTATTGTTTTGAAAATTATTGTACTTATTTATGGAAACACCTCACGACATTCAAATGAGGTGTTTCCTTAAATAGGGCGATTGAAACAAACGTTTTGTTTAACGACAGGAGCTGGCTGTGGAATCGATAGCAGCTCCACCTGACCTGATTTTATTGCTTCATAAATATAGCATCGGTCGGATTAATGCCTGAAGAGACTTCAACCCAAACGATCATTGCTGCTGAACTTTATCCGGGGCATAGTTCTTCGAAAGGTTGCACGTTTGAATTTCGTTAATTTATTCAACTTTTTAAAAAACATAGCTGCAGGTCCGAAAAAGCAAGTGTAAGTGTAATTTAATTATGCAACTAAATCATTGCCAGAATATATGCAATCAAGAAGAAAATCAACCCAGTTCCATTGTGCATAACTTTATTGAACTTTTATTGCTGATCTAACGGCGGAACGTTCTTTAGAATGGACTCTCGACATGATATGTTGGTAGGGATCATTTAAGAATTGCACTTTGTGAGGAAATCGGTTCAAATTTAGATATAGCCTCCATACAAATATCCCTATAATTTCCACTATTATTGCTTTAGAATGGACCACATGGGTCTATGTTTTGATATAGCCCCCATACAAATGTAACTCCGATTTACAATATTACTACTTTAAAATACACATTTTATATCGGGTTTTGATCAAATTTCCCGCACAATGTTACATTTAGATTAGAAACACATATTTTGAAAGTCAGCTATATAGGTCAATGTTTTGGTATAGCCCCCCTACAAATGGGCCCCCAGTTCACACTATTATCGCTCTAGAACCCACATTTTACATCGGATCTTGATAACATTTTGCAGATCATGTTATATTTCAATAAAAAATACCTACATTGAAAGTGATCTAAAAAGGCTCACTTTTAAATGTAGCGCCCTTACAAATGGGCACCCATTTTTATTATTGCCCCTCTAGGACCCACATTTTACATCGGAAGTTTATCAAATTTTGCTGATTATATTATATTTCAACTGTGAATACATATTATGATAGTAAGTTATATGGGTCCACATTTTGGTTTAACCCCCATTCAAATTGGACCCCTTTTCTACACTATTACAGCTCTAAAACCCACATCGTGCATTTTTATACCATCCACTAGGGTATTATGTCTTTGTTCATTTGTTTGTAACATCCAAAATGATGCGAGATCCATTGCTAAATATACCGATCGACATAGAATCACTTTTTGAACCGATTTAGCATTGTCCGTCTGTCCGTCTATCTATTCAAAGTCAAGGTCGCAATTATTGTCCGATCATAGCAAAAATTAGAACAACTGAGTTTTGTGGCCCAAGGACGAATTCTATTTAATTTGAATAAAATCGGTTCAGATGTATATATAGCCCCCATACAAATGTCGCTCCCAATTTTGCTTTTTCCGCTCTAGAAATTACATATTTTACTTGCTTTGCTTCAAATTATGGAAATTACTTTATAATTGAACTAGAAACATCTGTGGTAAAATCAGTTTTAGATATAGCTCCCATACAAATCTCTTTCTCCATTTAACTTTTTGCGCTCTATAGACCACATATTTTAATCAATATTCTTCAAATTTGACACAAAACATTATATTTCAACTAGAAACATCTGTGGTAAAAGTGAGTCAGATCGGTTCAGATATAGATATAGCCCCCATACAAATGTCGCTCCCGACTGGAATTATTCCGCTCTAGAAACCACATATATTACTCGATTTGCTTCAAATTTGACACAATACCTTATAATTAAACTTGAAAAATCTGTGATTAAATTGGTTCAGATATAGATATAGTTCCCATACGAATTTCGATCTCCATTTAACTTTTTGCGCTCTATATATCATATATATGAACCAATATTCTATAAATTTGGCACAAAACCTTATATTTGAACTAGAATATGTGGTGAAAGTTGGTCAGAACGGTTCAGATTTAGATATAGCTCCCATACAATTTTCAGCCTCCATTTAACTTTTTGTCATCTAGAGACCACATATGTTGACCGATTTTCTTAAAAGTAGGTCGATATAGGGCTAATAAAAATGTCGCGCCCGATTTGACTTTTTCCGCTCTTGAAAGCATATATTTTAACCGAAGTTCTTCAAATTTGCCAAAATACATTATATTTCAACTAGAAAAACCTATATTTTAACCCTGATACAAATCAGAGCTGTTAAGTAATGATTAGTAATCGTAAACATTAGTAATTAGATTACTTTTTTAAAGTAGAAGTAATGATTACAATACGATAACATTCAGTTTTATACGATTAGTAATGGATTACGATTACAAGTAATCAAAAAATAATCAGGATTACTTGCGATTACTGAAAAATAATCAAAAATAATCAAAAGTAATCAAAAATGAGTTTGACTACTTTAAAAGATTACTTTTGACTATTTTAGATTACTTTTGATTTTTTGTGATTACTTTTGATTATTTATTCATTTTATTGTAGCAGAATTTAATTTATTTATGTTACTTGCTTAATTCAGATTTTCAATTATTTAGCGAATTCACCCTAGCTTAACTTTTTCTAGTTTTTTTTTCAATAAATGTAATGTACAAGATTCCTTTAAAAATAGTCAAAAATTTAGTTTTAGTTTTTTCGTTTGAATTTTTTTTGGTCTGTAATCAATATTTGATTTGAACTGGGATATTGTCCTGGCTCAAGACCATTTTGCTTCTATATTTAATAGAATGCAAATTTATTTACAAATGGCATGGTGACATTTATTACTTGGCTGCAGACTACCACGATCATGATTTCGACCATGTCAAAAGTCTTTTCAAGTGGCTTCGCAGCGACTTTTCAACATCAAACCCGGCCTCTATAAGGTGATGATTCTCACAAACGAACGAGAATCACAACTCACTTGCCGAATTTGCGTTTAAAAAATCGCATCTCATTGAGTTGCATATGTAGATGAAAACATATATTGTGAAAGTAAGTCACATCGGTTTATTATGTAGGGCCCATACAAAAATCGTTCCCGATTTCACTTTTTCCCCCGAATTCAATTGTAATGGGGTAGAAAGTTGAGGGTATCATATAGTCGGCCCCGCCCGACTTTGGCCTTTCCTAACATGTTATTATTACCACCCCCCCTAAGACACACATTTTACATCGGAAGTTTTTCAAATTTTGGGAATTATATTATATTTCAACTTATATATATATAATATATAACCCAAATGGGCCCCATTCTGCTCTATTACAGCTCTAGAAACTACATCTTACATCGGATCTTGATCAAATTTTGCAGATCATTATATATTTCAAATAGGAATACTTACCTACCTATCAATGAGAACTATATAGGCCCATGTTTTGGCACATCATCCTACTACCGTTGCATAATCTGTATTTGTCATTTGATCTTGATCAATTTTTCCAGATCATGTTATATTTACTTTACTCGGAATATCTGACGGAAAATGGAACTAATTGCCATATTACCATATTCGTTAAATTTGACTAAAGATGACTGTATAATTTATATGAACTACATAAAATTGCTTTAATGAAACACCTGGGTTTAGTAATCAAAGCGTGGTATATACGCGGGGAGTGGTGTAGAGTAATATATAATCGCCGCCCGACTTAAGCTTTTCCCTAATTGTTTTTCATATGAGTGACATTGGGGTAAGAGTTTGAGAGTTTGCACTTGCCTTATAAATACGTGGGCGTATACTTACTATTAATACATTATATATTAATTATGTATACGTATACAAACAAAGTTATATTACACTATGTAATTTTTTTAAGTGATGGAAATAAATATAACCATATACGGACACCACTACGTGGCAAAAGACCAAAACGACCCGCGTCTTTTTATTTTTTTTGTAATGGATAGCAGAGTATCTCAATGTTGAAGTAAAGAAAAATCAAATGAAATTAAAAAAAAATTCAGGAAAATTTTCACGTTTGCGGCTACCTAAGCGCTGCCGAAATTTTATTAAGAATCATTCCTAGGAAGTTCATGTGTTCTAGACAGTTTTTTATTGATATCTAAGTAAATTTTAGAAGTTGATTGTTTCCTTGGATTTGGAACGGCCTATGGACCTGAATAAGGGAAAAGTTAAAAAAAAAACGATTTTTTAAAGATTTTTGCGATTTTGAAATTGAAGATGAAGAGAAAATGATCCCTTTTTGTAAAAATGACCTAGAGGCCTCAAATTTTTGGGGGTCCATAAAAAAGTGTATGCCTTTGGGCAAAACTGGGAGACACGGGTCTTTTTGGTCATTTATTACGTAGTGGTGTTCGTATATTGTTATATTTTTCGTGTTGCACTGTGTAATTGACCACGCACACATGAAACTATTGAAAATTTTAAACCAAACATTATTTCCACTTCTAGAGATTGTCCTCTTTCATTTGAAGCCCATAAACTGGTGAGTAGAAATCTATATATATAAAAGAGAGTGGTGTTAGTTACTACGCTTATAACTCAAGAACAAGAAGAATACCCAAGAAAATTCCCGAAATATCCCCGATTTGTATGGAGTGATTTTACGATGCCATCTTCATGATAGATGACGTTTATGTTTATGGTGAATTGAAGTTCACTGTAGAAACGCCTCAATTGTGCTGTCTCAGTGGCAAGGTTAAATTACCACCATTGTCTTTACCACAAGAGCCATTACATTCTTTGCTTCATGGCGAAAGACCAAAATCACTACATTATCTATCGAACACTCAGAAATATAACGGATGCTTTCAAATGACTTCATTTGGAGCAGATATTATTGGTGAACGCAGATTCAATTCAAGAAGGTCGGCGCAATGAAATCACCAAGAAGGTCAGCGCAATGAATTTTTACGCGTACCGTTTGATAATTCCGAGAAATGGAGCGCCAATTTGGCGTATATTCTCATTTCCCATTTACGAACGCTATCCGACTGTTACTCATTTGGCAGTACATCTAGAGAACGGTCCACCAGTTTATTTCACTGCAGAAAATGCTGCTCAACTTGCTCAAAACCCACCAGTGACAACATTGACCAGATACTTCTCGAAAATTTCAACGTCGAAAGCAAGGCGATGTAGTTCCAAGTCATGCAGTTCATCCAAAGAATGAAAACAAAACAAAATAAAAAATTAAAGATATGTTTTTCAGGATATTATGGAGAACGGTCCACCAGTTTATTTCACTGCAGCAAATGCTGCTCAACTTGCTCAAAACCCACCAGTGACAACATTGACCAGTTACTTCTCGAAAATTTCAACGTCGAAAGCAAGCCGATGTAGTTCCTAGTCATGCAGTTCATCCAAAGAATGAAAATAAAACAAAATAAACAAGTAAGGAAAGGCTAAAGTCGGGCGGGGCCGACTATATGATACACTCCACTTTCAATCCGAATACAATTCAAATCGGTAGAAAATTGAAAACGGGAAGAATTTTTGTATATTTCCTAATCATAGGCTGATATGACCAGACCCAATTTGTCAAATCGAGAAGAATATTTGTATCGGGATTATATCCAAACATGGAATGAAGTGACTAACTTTCACAATAAGTTCTTCTTGTTGAAGTATAACGTGTTATGCTCAATTTTAAGAAATTCTCTGAAAATACGCGGTTTCTGGGGGAAAAAATTTGTATGGGAGCTATATATAAATCTGAACCGATCTAATACATTTTTACAACAGATGTTTCCAGTTGAAATATAAGATGTTTTGCCAATTTTGAAGAAAATCTGTTAAAATATGTGGTATCTAGAGTTAAAAGAGTCAAATCGGGAGTGAAATTCATATGGGGGCTATATCTAAATCTGAACCGATTTTCTTCAAATTAAATAGCGTTCGCCCTTATCCCGTAAAACTTCGTTGTGCAAAGTTTCATTTGGTTCTGTCTACAATTGCGACCTGTATCGTGATTACAAGAATAGATGGACGGACGGACAGACAGACAGACGGACATTGCTAAATCGATTCAAAAAGTGATTCTAAGTCGACCGGTATAATTAACAATGGGCCTATCTCCCTTCCTTTTAGGTGTTACAAACAAATGCAGAAAGACATAATACTCTCGTGGAGTGTATACAAATTAAAGATATGTTTTTCAGGATATTCAAGGATTACAATTATTTTTAATTTTTGGAGTCCTTGAACCACAAGGATATTCATATTTTCATACAGATGCGGAAAGAGGAGGTGTAAGTCTTTCAGATGATATCAATATTGTTACATTCTGATTATCCAAAGTTATGATATCGATAAGGAAGCCTCCTCTTCAAAAAAAAAAAACGATATAACGAAATTTGAACCACTGTAAAACTTAAACCACACACTACTTTGAGCTACGGTAAACGGTATATTACCCGCAACCACTAGTAGAATGTGTGTGCCAAATTTCATCTAAATCAGAGAGGATGCAAATCCAAACCTATGGTTTGGTCGTTTTCTGTTGGAATTGCCCATTACCATATACATACATAGTTGGCGAGATATATTTGTAGAGGATAATGCAAACGTTATTATTTATATTTTAAAATATAATGGGGCACGGAAAGGAATCGTCAGAAATGCTCCCAACTTCCATTTGTTTACATTACATAATTTTGTGGAACGAACGAAATAATCGAACTAGACCCATCATTAAATATTCCGATCGGTGAGTCTATCCAACAACAGCAGGCTTCTCAGCTGAATTTTTTTGGTGTTCACTATATGATAGAAAGTTAAGTTGAAATAAATGCAATTGCAACCGCGAAAATTTGTATTTTTGCAACAATTGCAGCTTTTTTTGCAACTTACTTCATATATGTTACAAGCGACATTGCTTCTCAATACACAAGCAAAAAATCAGTCGGATTCGTTGGATAGATCGCGAGAAAATTAAAAAGCAAAATGTAATGCATGCAAATCATTTTAGCCATATCTCCTGCGAAAATAAAAAAGTTTGGAAAAATATCCAATTTGTATTTGTGGTTTATCGTGCTCTACCGAAGTACCGACATTTGTTGTCGAAAAAGATCGATCGTCCAAGAACATGGAATAAGCTGGCGTTTGATTTTGCTTTTTCAACGGGTAGATCATTATTTACAACTTTGGTGTGTTCGGCGGCCGCCACTAAAATTTTTCGACAATTTTTTTTCGTAGAACATTTTAATCCTTAAATTTCCTTTTTGTTTTATGGTTAAATTTGGAACTATTCTATTATCACATCTCACCATTTCCAAGTGATACCACATGATTCTAATGCAATTATACACAGGTGTGAACTGTGTTATAGCCACTTTGGGACCAACGAAATTAAAAATTATTTTCCAAGTTTTTTTGACAATATCATGCCATGATGTGAAGTTAGTTCTCCAGACTTACGTCGAAAATCATGTGCGAATCACTTTTGACTTGGAAATGAAAAGTAACTCTTTCTTTACTCACATTGTAGGGTTATGTATGATTTATGTTTGAAACTCTGGTCACCGAATCCATATATCATTAAGAATGGATTCATCGTACGATATCTAAAAATTTACATAAATCCGCAGTAACGTTGTATAAGAAAGGTTTGTAGCTATTGTACCTTTTGTAAACATTTGAGAGGAGAGATGTATTACAGATGTATGTAAATAAATATAATATGTTTGTAAATATAATACATACAGAAATAATTAGTCCCTGTAAGAAGAACGCCAACTGTCGCCAAAACTGAAGCCATAATAATTAGGGAAATATAATATGTTGAATCTATAATATCACTGTGGTAAAATGTTGTTGTTTTTCAAGTTACAGGCCAGTTGTTTTTATTGTTAGCTCTTATTTTCGAAATTTTCCCAATAAAGTTTTCAATTAGTGCACAATCGTTTTTTTAACATCCACCTCCATTTCTAAGACGATCTAGCCATGTCCGTCCGTCCGTCTGTTGGGATTGAAAGTGGGCGAAATCGGTCCAGAGGGAAAAACTTTTCCCTAGCAAGGACAGAAAATACCCCTAATATTTCGAGTATTTAAACATGTTTTTCGTAGAGAAGCATTTTCCCTCAAGGCCGATTTGCCCTATTTGCAATTTTTTTTTATACCAGCTGCAGACCAAATGTCTGTGCCATAGGTTTCGCGTCCACAGTGGAATGCACACACCTAATTTCATGATTCTGGATACAGCCGTTTGATTTGTACCAGTTTTATTCTTTTTTCATTTCCACATTAAAAGTACGAATTTAAGAAGTACTCTTATTTTGGCCCGCTAAAAATTTTATTTATTTTTTGGTACTTTCAAGCTACAAGAGAAACGTAAGCAACAAATTTCAATTGCATATAAAGCAGAAAATTAAAAAAAAATGCTTAAATAGTCTTAATATTAGGGGGTAATTTCAGTCCTTGTTAGGGCAAAAATTTTCCCACTGGGCCGATTTCGCCCACTTTCAATCCCAACCGATCAGCAACCATAAGACACATTAAGGGAAAATTTGAACCTCCTAGCCCATTTCGTTCTGCGGCTAGCTTGCTTTAGCGTGCTTTCAACAGACCGACGGACGGTCATGGCTAGATCGTCTTAAAATTTTACCAGGATACAGAATACATATACTTAGTGGGGTCTTCGTTGAATATTTCAAGGTGTTACAAACGGAATGTCAAAGTGTACATGGAAGTGCAAAATCAAGGATATTTTCGAAATTTGTATTTTGAGGGGGAAACGCGGAGAATTTGGATCACACAATAGAATCATAAAGAATTTTTAAGAAATTTATACTTTTAGAGAAAACGGACTGAAATGAGATAAAAACAAGCAAAACGGCGTTAAGTTCGGCCGGGCCAAACTTTATATACCCTCCACCAGGGATTGCATTCCATATAGGTTGTCGGTTTTCGTAGAAGTGCAGTAATATTACAGGAAAATATAATTTTTTGAATATAGCCAAACCAAAACAAATACAAATATTGAAAAATTAATTTTATAAATAAATATAATATTTTAATTATTTCAAACCACGCTTAAAAGGCAATGCTACCAATACGTCAATTCAAAAAATAAATATTCTTATATTTATATATTCAAAAATATTTTCAAAGCCATAAATATTGGTAGATAGTGGGTGCTACAGTTGGTTGTATTTCCATTCTATTTTAATTCCAAAAGTACAAATTTTGAAAATCCTTTATCAGACGTACATGGTGCAAAATAACCTAACTTCATGATTCAACCTATTTTTTCCGTAAAAGAAAAAGTACGAATTTGGAAAAAAACTTTTTATTCCAGCTGCACCCATTTGTTTGGTACCATTTTTACCCCTTTTACGCAATTAGAATTTCATCATTCTAGCTGTAGTCGTTTAGTTGGTACTATTTTTATCCATCTGTACCATTGTATCCCTTGAAAGTAGTAATTTCGAAAAATTCGTCTATTTTCCGTGTCTACGCAGTCAGAGGAATGTACATATACTCCGAATTTCATGACTCTAGCTGCGGTCATTTGATTGGTACTATTTTTATCCCCTTTTTTCATTTTAACCCCAAAAAGTACGAATTTCGAATAATCAGTTTATTTTCCGTGTCTACGCAGTCAGAGGAATGTATACTCCGAATTTCATTTTAGCTGCGGTCATTAGATTGGTACTATTTTTATACCCTTTTTCATTTTAACCCCAAAAAATAAAATTTTGAAAAATCCGTGGATTTTACTTATCTATGCAATCAGAGGAATGTTTACACCGAATTTCATTATTCTAGGTACAGCCGTTTGGTTGGTACCATTTTTATCCCTCTATTCCTATTTTACCCCTTAAAAGTACGAATTTGGAAAAAATACTTTTATATTATGTATCTACTCAATTAGAGGAATGTACACACCGAATTTCGTGTTTCTAGCTGTTGTCGTTTAATATGTACCATTTTTATCCCTTTTTTGCCCCATTTCACCCCCTACAAATAAGAATCACTGTATGGTGCACGTTTTTGCTATAAGGGGAATGCGCATACCAAATATCAAGCAAATATAAACAGACATATTCAAAAACAAGTAAGGAAAGGCTAAAGTCGGGCGGGGCCGACTATATTATACCCTACACCACTCCCTGCGTATGTTCCTCGCTTTGATTACTAAACCCAGGTATTTCATGGGAGCAATTTTATGTAGTTCATACAAATTATATAAATTATATTCATATAATTTATATGCTATAAATTCATCTTCAGTCAAATTTAACGAGTATGGTAAATAATATGGTAATTGATCTAATTGTCCGACAGACAAATACAAATTATACAGTAGTATACCAAAGTCATTTCAAAGTATGGACATATGGACATCACCCAAACAATTCTCATTGCAATTCAATTCGGTAAAAAAGTGAAATCGGGAAGGATTTTTGCATCCTGTAAATGTATGTGTTTGACAAAAAATGTTAAATCGGAAAGGACATTTGTATGGGGGTATATTGAAACCTGGAACGATGTGACCCGCTTTCACCATGTCTGTTTATTGGTGAAATATAATATGTAAAATTTGGCCAAAATCGGTTAAACATTCGGGAGCAACATTTGTATGAGGGCTATATCTAAATGTGAACCTATCTTACCCACTTTCACCATAGATGTTTCTAGTTCGATTATAAGATGTTGTGCCAATTTTAAAGAAAATCGGGTACAATATGTCGTTTCTAGAGCGGAAAATGTCAAATCGGGAGCGACATTAGTATGGGGGCTATATCTAAATCTGAACCGATCTACCCAATTTTTGCACAGGTGTTTCTAGTTGGATTATAAGATGTTCTGCCAAATTTAAAGAAAATCGGGTACAATATGTGGTTTCTAAAGCGGAAAAAGTGAAATAGGGAGCGACATTTGTATGGGGGCTATATCTAAATCTGAACCGATCTTACCCAATTTTTGCATAGGTGTTTCTAGTTGGATTATAAGATGTTCTGCCAAATTTAAAGAAAATTGGGTACAATATGTGGTTTCTAAAGCGGAAAAAGTGAAATAGGGAGCGACATTTGTATGGGGGCTATATCTAAATCTGAACCGATCTTACCCCATTTTTTGCACAGGTGTTTCTAGTTGGATTATAAGATGCTGTGCCAATTTTAAAGAAAATCGGGTACAATATGTGGTTTCTAAAGTGGAAAAAGTGAAATAGGGAGCGACATTTGTATGGGGGCTATATCTAAATCTGAACCGATCTACCCAATTTTTGCATACGTGTTTCTAGTTGGATTATAAGATGTTCTGCCAAATTTAAAGAAAATCGGGTACAATATGTCATTTCTAGAGCGGAAAATGACAAATCGGGAGCGACATTTGTATGGGGGCTATATCTAAATCTGAACCGATCTTACCCAATTTTTGTATAGGTGTTTCTAGTTGGATTATAAGATGTTCTGCCAAATTTAAAGAAAATCGGGTACTATATGTGCTTTATAGGGCGGAAAAAGTCAAATCGGGAGCGACATTTGTATGGGGGCTATATCTAAATCTGAACCGATTTCCTCCAAATTCAATACCGATGGTCATTGGCCAGAAAAAATAACTTCTGCCAAGTTTCATGACAATCGGACAACAATTGCGACCTGTAGAGTGCGAACAAGCTTAGATGGACAGCAGACGGACAGACGGACGGACGGACAGACAGACATCGTTAAATCGACTCAGCTGGTGATTCTAAGCCGATCGGTATACTTTAAGGTGGGTCTAGCTCGATTATTTCTTGGTGTTACAAACATTTGGGGCGAAACTAACTTATAATACCATAGCCCACGAAGTGGTGTAGGGTATAAACATTCTTAAATACTCTAAAATATTAGGGATTATTATGTGTATTTTTAGTCCTTGTGAGGGAAAAATTTTTCCCTTTGGGCCCCATTTCAATCCCAACCCATCTACGACTATAAGACGCATTTATGGAAAATTTGAACGTTCTAGCTCCTTTCGTTTAGATGCTATCGCGCTTTCAACAGACGGACAGACGGACGGACATGGCCAGATCGTCTTAGAATTTTATGACCATCAAGAATATATATACTTCATAGGGTCTCAGGTCGATATTTCAAGGTGTTACAAACGGAATGACAAAGTTAGTATACCCCCATCCTGGAGGTGGTTGGTATAATGATACCAATCGAATGGCTGCAGCCAGAATCATTTTGGACACTTCTCTGACTTTGTAGACGCGCAAAATAAAAGATTTCGCCCAAATTCCTAATTTTAGGTATAAAACGGGTTAAAGGATATAAAACTGTACATTCCATTGTGATCGCGGAAGATAATTGACTATCGAAATTAGTACTTTTAGGTTACAAATGCAACGATATTCGATATGTATGCTCCATTGACTGTGTTGAAGTCTGGAATTGAAAATGGGCGGAACCGGTCCGAAGGTAAACTTTCTTCCCTAACAATGAATGAAAATATCCGCAATGATATCTAAATATTTACGATATTTATACACACTTCTTTAAACGTTGCACTCTTTATGCTTTTTTTGATATATATAGTCAGGGCCAATAAAAGACATATTTGTACACACATCCTCTAAGTGGGCGTGGTCTTTAAATTATTAATTTTAATTCAAAATTATAATTTTTCTAATATTTTACTGCACTTATGCGTGAAGTCGACAGCTTCTAATTTGTCGGTAATGCTGTGGAGTGCAATCCATGGAGGAGGGTATATAATAGGGCGGGTTGATTTGTGTGGATGAAAAAAATTAAAAATCGTATTTCTATATATAACGTAATCTACATTAAATTCTAAGAAAATTCTCCGTTTTTGCTATACGATTTAAAAAATAAAAATCAACCCGCCCTAGTATATTAGCTTCGGCCCGGCCGTACTTATAGTCTTTTCACTGTTTTCACCTAGAAAGATATATCTATAAATTATATCCACAACGTCTTTATACATGATACCAAGTAATACTTTGTACGTTATCTAGAAACATCGGAGGTAAAGTGGACCTCGTCGGCCCATGCTTTTTAGGAGGTGCCTTCGACAAATCCCACACAAATTGCAACCATATGAATGTATGTTTGGGTTTAAATTCAACAAAGATGACAGTAACCCTATGGGAAAAATAACTGTCTCGGGCCAAGTTCTTAGTAGGTAAGGACCGGTTCTATCCCAAATATATTAAGGGGACCAGTTTAAAACCGGTCTCAAGGGACATGACTTGGACTATACGTCAAAATACATCTTCTAGGATCGGTCTCAAAGGACTAGCCCTGGAACCGGTTTCAAAGGACATGACTTGAACCGTACATTAAAAGACAAGTTCGGTTTTTTCTTTGTATAGACAAATCTTAAAACCGATCTCAAAGGACATGAAATGAACCACCCTTGTTTTGAAAATTATAGCATAATATTAGTTTTTTCGTTTGTATTTTTGATGTTGAAAAGTCGCTGCGAAGCCACTTGAAAAAACCATTGACAGGGTCGAAATCATGATAGTGGTAGTCTGCAGCCAAGTAACAAATGTCACCATGCCTTTTCTAAATAAATTTGCATTCTATTAAATATAGTTGCAAAATGGTCTTGAGCCAGGACAATATCCCGGTTAAAATAGCCATAATGCCGACACGGAGATCTCTCAAATATAATTTTTAACGGATGTGTTTGATATTTGAGATTCACACATACTTTCTTTTATTACTTTTATTTAAATATACATAAGAAATGAGAAGTGAATTGACAATTTATTCACACTTTGGGATCAGTTCTGTGATATATCCATTTCGACCTATCCTATGGCCACCAATTTCCCATAGGGAGAAACTCTGGTGCATGAAGACCCGCATCGTTAACCTTTCACTCATATTTTAAAATGGCTACAGACATCGGAACTCGTACGCCACACCAAGTTAAACTTCCCTAAAAGCATTGTACTAGTATTAAACTTTTTCTGTGTTTAGGGTTAGTAACAAATGTATGATAGTACTTATTGGAACATACACATGAAACTATTGAAAATTCGAAACCAAACATTTTTTCCATTTCTAGAGATTGCCCTCTTTCATTTGAAACCCATAAATAAATTTGAATATCTTTACATTTTTTGATGTCCTGTAGTGGTAGGACGTGTAACCGTAACCAGTATATAAACTTGGCCTTCTCTACTCATTTAGGCTGTTCTCTTAAACATTAAAGTTGGGTATTGATGTTACTCAACTTTGGCTTCATTGTGAATAAGACACATTTATAGCCATTACCTAAGTCCTGTGCAAAAATTGATGTATATCAAAAGTTGTTGTAGTAAATACTCGTCTATTTATCAGTTAAATTGAATGTATGACTAGACTATAAAAGTATTTGTTATACTACTGAGTCAAACATACAAATATATTTTTATTTGTTTTATTTCGGCTCCCCAGAGAAGTGTTTAGTTTTCATTGCGAAGTTGAACTTTTTGCAGTACGCTACACCCAAAGAAAAATCTACACAAATCGCACCACCATCCGGTTAAGGATGGTCACAACTACACCGAAAGAAATAGATTCTTCTGTTGAATTAATGAAACCTGTAATTGTTTTCAGGGCAACATTTCATTAAAACAACAAAAATTTTATAATAAACTAACTATGATGAATTGAAAAATGTCCTCCACTGTTAATCTACTGCTATATCATAAGAGACCCCACAAAAGAAGGGATTAAGTCGTTGATTTCTCTGATATGATGCCACAGAATTCCACTATATCACAATCAAAGAGCTGGAGTAAACATTTCCAAGCTTTCACTGCAATCACAGACACTTTTCTTTGAGTGTACTCAGGGGGGGGGTGGGAATGAAGCGCCATTAACACTGTTATTGCAAAATCCCCAAAGGTACAACATAAAAACGTTCTAAGTAAAATGAGCAAATGGGAAAGAATGCAAACTTACCGTGCCATACATGTGCGGCTGCATGCGAAACTCGACAGAACCACCTGATGAACGTCGAGGTTTGCTCATATCCAAGCGCAGAATGCCGGGCTTGGGACGACGACTAACTGCCGCGGCTGGTTGTTGCAGCGGCTGTTCACTTCCCAGCGAGCTGGTGGATGGATAAGCCAGTGGATATGGCGCTGTGGTTATTGTTGCGGAAGGTGTCGCCTGCACCATGGAAGGAGCTGTGAACGTGGATAAACGACGCCGTTGCTGTGGTTGGTATGAAGGTGGCGGCTGTTGTTGAAGATCCTGTTGCTGTTGCTGCAACAGCAGTGATTGTTGTTGAATTTCTTGCAAGACACCCTTGGGGTCTTCGAAAAAGTTTTGTTGTTTCATGTTGCTCTTGCTCTTAACCAGTTCGTTTGTTTCACGTTAATATGCACTTTATGGCTCTAACAGCACCTATTACGGCTGATGTTGGTAACTTTATTGGCCACGAAAAAGGATATCTTTGTGTGAGTGTGTGTTTCTATGCGATTTTCTAGGATTGCTTCTTTAAAGAAGTTTAGGTTTGAACGCGAACACGTCCGTTAAGCACCGTATTCCAGGCAAGACTATATCTGGAAAATAATAAAAAATACCGCAATTGTTTGCTGTTCAAGTGGACATAGCAGCCGACACATACACATACACACACTATCATTAACTATTTTCCACACAACCATGGCCATTCGCGAACTCACTCATACAACTACACATGACGGCTATACGATTTTAAATGTTTATTATCCTTTTTTACTATCCTAACGTACTTTATGATATGAAGACCTGTCCTGTCCTGCCGTTGTCCTTGTCTTCATCCAGGTGCTGGTGTTGGTGTGTAGCTGGTGTCAAACGCACTTTTTATACACTCCACGAGAGTATTATGTATTTGTGCATTTGTTTGTAACACCCAAAAGGAAACGAGATAGACCCATTGTTAATTATACCGATCGTCTTAGAATTACTTTTTGAGTCGATTTAGCAATGTCCGTCTGTCCGTCTGTCTGTCTGTCTGTCTGTCTGTCCGTCTGTCTGTCCATCTATTGTTGTAATCAAACTACAGGTCGCAATTATAGTCCGATCTTAACAAAAATTGGCACAAGTAAGTTTTGGGGATCAAGGACGAACGCTATTTAATTTGAGACAAATCGGTTCAGATTTAGATATAGCCCCCATACAAATGTCGCTCCCGATTTGACATTCTCCGCTCTAGAAACCACATATTATACTCGATTTTCTTTAAATTTGGCACAACATCTTATAATCCAACTATAAACACCTATGCAAAAATTGGGTAAGATCGGTTCAGATTTAGATATAGCCCCCAAACAAATGTAGCTCCCGATTTGACTTTTGCCGCTTTAGAAACCACATATCGTACTCGATTTTCTTTAAATTTGGCACAACATCTTATAATCCAACTATAAACACCTATGCAAAAATTGGGTAAGATCGGTTCAGATTTAGATATAGCTCCCATACAAATGTCGCTACCGATTTGACATTTTCCGCTCTAGAAACGACATATTGCACCCGATTTTCTTTAAAATTGACACAACATCTTATAATCCGACTACAAACACCTATGCAAAACTTGGGTAAGATCGGTTCAGATTTAGATATAGCCCCCATACAAATGTCGCTCCCGATTTGACATTTTCCGCTCTAGAAACCACATATTGCACCCGATTTTCTTTAAAATTGACACAACATCTTATAATCCAACTAGAAACACCTATGCAAAAATTGGGTAAGATCGGTTCAGATTTAGATATAGCCCCCATACAAATGTCGCTCCCGATTTGACATTTTCCGCTCTAGAAACCACATATTGTATCCAATTTTCTTTAAATTTGGCACAACATCTTATCTCAGATTTAGATATAGCCCCCAAACAAATGTAGCTCCCGATTTGACTTTTGCCGCTTTAGAAACCACATATTGTACTCGATTTTCTTTAAATTTGGCACGACAGCTTATAATCCAAGTAAAAAACCTATGGTGAAAGTGGCTAAGATCGGTTCAGATTTAGATATAGCGCAAATACAAATGTTGTTCCCAAATGTTTAACCAATTTTGGCCAAACTATACATATTATATTTCACCTATTTCGTTCCAGATTTCAATATACCCCCATACAAATGTTCTTTACGATTTAACATTTTTTGTCAAACACACACATTTACATTTACACATTTTCACCGAATTAAATTGTATTCGGATAGAAAGTGGAGTGTATCATAGAGTCGGCCCCGCCCGACTTTAGCCTTTCCTTACTTGTTTAATTTAAAAGTTCGTGTTTTTCTTCACGCTACTGTCCTCTTCGTATACGAGTGTGTGTGTGTGTGGTTCGTCCTGTATGACATTAACATGTTGCTCGTAGCAAGCGCTGCCACTGCTGCTGCTGCTTCTGATGCTCTGCTGCGAGCTACTCACTGTCATGTCAGTTGCCAGTATGTCAACAAAGCAACAGCTCGCTGTTTTGGCGTTTTTCGTCATTTCAATGGAAAACATTGTGAGTGCTCAACATATGCGTGTCAGTCCGTCTGTATTCGCTTAATTGTAGCGTCATATCTGCGGTCATAAATAGGCGTTAACAACTGAAAATGTTGCTGTCAAGGCACATGGGTTTCATGGGAATATATTATGCTTAATTTTTTCTTCAGTTGTGAATAAGACAGGTTTCGAAAAAATCTTACCAGATCCACATAGGTTATAGCCTTCTGAATGCAAATATTACACTGATCAAAATGAAAAAGTTAATTCAGGGGTGACGTTTGTATGGGTCACACCTTCACATTTGTCATAAAGTAATAAAAAAATTATTTTTATACCCTCCACTCCAAGATGGGGGTATACTAACTTTGTCATTCCGTTTGTAACACCTTGAAATATCGACCTAGGACCCTATAAAGTATATATATTCTTGATCGTCATAAAATTCTAAGACGATCTAGCCGTGTCCGTCCGTCTGTTGAAAGCACGCTAGCATCTAAACGAAAGAAGCTGGGACGTACAAATTTTCCATAAATGCATCTTATAGTCGTAGATAGGTTGGGATTGCAAGTGGGCGAAATCGGTCCAAAGCGAAAATGTTTTCCATCACAAGGACTGAAAATAGCCATAATAATCCCGAATATTTTAGAGTATTTAAGCATGTTTTTCAATATGTCTGTCTGTACTTACTTGATATTGGGTATGCTCATTCCCCCTATAACAAAAACGAGCACCAAAAAGTGAATCTTATTCATAGGGGCGAAATGGGACAAAAAATGGATAAATATTGTACCTACCAAACGACAACAGCTAGAAACACGAATTTTGGTGAGTAGATACATAATATAAAATTATTTTTTCCAAATTCGTACTTTTAAGGGGTAAAATGGGAATAAGGGGATAAAAAAGTTTACCAACCAAACAAACGGTTGCACCTAAAATAATGAAACGTAAAATAAAGGGAATTCGTACTTTTTGGGGTAAAAAGGGATACAAATTGTACCAACCAAATGACAGCAGCTAGAGTCTTGAAATTCGGAGTATACATTCCTCCGACTGCGTAGACACGAAAAATAAAACGGTTTTCCAAATTCGTATTTTCAATGGATACAATGGGGACAGAGGGATGAAAATGGTACCAAATAAACGGCTACATCTAATTACTCTAATTACGTAGACACGTAATTGATAAAATGGGAAAAATGGGATAAAAATGGTACCAACTAAACGGCTACAGCTGAAATGATGAAATTCTGTGTGTACTAATTCTAATTACGTAGACACATAAAATAAACAGATTTTAGAAAGTCGTACTATTAAGGGGGTAAAATGGGAAAAAGGGGATAAAAATGGTGCCTACACAATGACACGCAAACTAAAAAGATTTTTCCAAATTCGTACCTTTTGCTTTTATGGCAAAAATTGGTTGAATCATAAAGTGTAGTTGAGATAATAGATTTTCAAAATTGTTTACTTTTGAAATTAAAATAGGATGGAAAGACAACCCACTGTCTATCAATATTGATGGTATTTAAGCTTTTTTTAAGATTGCTGCCTCATATTTACTTTTTGAATCGACTTGAAGTATTACTTCGATTTATATAGTATAAACGTGTTGGTAACGTAAACGTGGATTGAAATAATAAAAATATTTTATTTATTAAATAAAATTATTTTTTCAAAATCTTTATTTGTTTTGGCTTGGCAATATTAAAAAATTCCTGTAATGTTACTGCACTTCTACGAAAATCCACAGCCTCTGTGGAATGCAATCCATGGTGGACGGTATAAAACGCCATTTTTACTTGTTTAAAAATACAATTTTACAAAATTTCATTAAAATGGGAGAACCCAAGGAACACATATTCAGAATGTATACACCGAATTTCATGATTTCAACTTCAGCGGTTTGGTAGGTCCCAATTTTATCCCTCTTTTTAATTATATCCCTTAAAAGTACGAATTTCGAAAAATCCCTCTATTTTACGTGTCTATGCAATTAGAGGGATGTACACACCGAATTTCATGATTCTAGCTGTTGTCGTATCATTGATACCATATTTTTATCCCTTTTTGTCCCATTTCGCCCGCTAAAACTTTTATTTTCCTTGTGGTGCTTCCAAGCTACGAGAGGAATGTCCGCAACAAATTTTAACTGTATGAAAATAAGAAATTTAATTAATAAGCCAAGGCTCATAAATACCCTAAATATTGGGGGATAGAGAGTGTATTTTCAGCTACAGTCGTTTGGTTGGTTGTATTTCCATCCTATTTTAATTTCAAAAATATAAATTTTGAAAATACCTTATCTCTCACGTACGCAGTATAAGACAACTTCATGATTCTACCATTTTTTGTCGTAAAAGCATCAAAATAAAGTACGAATTTGGAAAAAAAATATTTTACGTGGCTATGCAGTCAGAGGAATGTATACACCGAATTCCATGATTCTATTAGCGGCCATTTTGTTAGTACCATTTTTATCCCCTTTTTCCAATTTTGCCCCCTCAAGAGTTCGACTATCTAAAATCTCTTTATTTTACGTATCTATTGAATTAGAGGGACGTACACACTGAATTTCATCATTCTAGCTGTATTCGTTTAGTTGGTACTATTTTTATCCCCTGTAGCCATTGTATCCCTTGAAAGTACGAATTTTGAAAAAACGTTTTATTTTTCGTGTCTACTCAGTCAGAGGAATGTATACTCCGAATTTCATGATTGTAACTGCGGTCATTTGGTAGGTACTATTTTTATCCCCTTTTTCCATTTGAACCCCAAAAAGTACGAATTTTGGAAAGTTATTTTATATTACGTGTCTACGCAATCAGATGAATGTATATATCGAATTTCATTATTCTAGGTGCAGCCGTTAGGTTGGTACTATTTTTATCCCTCTATCCCCATTTAACCCCTTAAAAGTACGAATTTAGAAAAAATAATTTTATATTATGTATCTATTCTATTAGAGGAATGTACACGCCAAATTTCGTGTTTCTATCTGTTGTCGTTTGATAGGTACCATTTTTATCCCTTTTTGTCCCATTTCGCCCCCTACAAATAAAAATCACTCTATGGTGCCCTTTTATGCTATAAAGGGAATGCGCATTGCAAATATCAAGTAAATACAAGCTAATATGTTCAAAAAAACTTGCTGAAATACTATAAATATTAGGGATATTTTCAGTCCTTGTGAGGGAAAAAATTTTCCCTCTGTGCCGATTTCGTCCACTTTCAATCCCAACCGGTCTACAACCATAAGACACATTTAGGAAAAATTTGAACCTCCTAGCTCATTTCGTTCGGCCGCTATCGTGCTTTCAACAGACAGACAGACAGACAGACGGACATGGCTATATCGTCTTAGAATTTTACCACGACCCAGAATATATTTATATACTTTATGGGGTCTCCAAAGAATATTTCAAGGTGTTACAAACGGAATGACAAAGTGAATATACCCCCATCCTGGAGGTGGAGGGTATAAAAACGTCACAACGCCCAATCAAAATGTCAGAAAGCCCAACAAACTACTTTGGGCCTTATGAAGAAAAATTTGGACATTATTAAATTCTTTTGGTCTTTATGGCATTTTCTTAATATTAAAGATTTTCACCTATGGGGCATGTCCAAAGTCGGTTACGCAAAGTAAAGGTTATCTGTGTTGCCGGCCTTCGGCCGCGATTAAGGATTTTCTCCTGTGGGGTATGTCCAAAAACGGCTACGCTTTGTAAAAGTGTTCAGCTTCGACTAGATTTAGAAATTTTTATGACGGTCCGTGGATGGGGCGTAATAGTTTTGGGCGTTAGAACTAATGTCACAATGCCCAAACACAACGACATATTGCCCAAAAATGGATAAATTTTACAACAACACAATCAATGCATAGTTTTTGGGCTTTATGACATTTTCAATTTGGGTGTTATGACCTAACGCCCATTATTAATAATATTTGTTTTCCAGAGTTATAATCATGTACAAGTACGTTTATTAAATTAGTGGTTGTCCCATTCAATATTTTCATATACTGAAATGGAAATTAATATTTTTTCTATAAAATCAAAATGTCTCAATATGACAGAATAGAATGTATTTAATTATTTTAGTAGCACAAATAAGTAACTAACTTAAAAATTTAAAATTTTCTAGTTTATGGGTTAAAATGTATGAAATTTTCTTATGGCGTATGAGTGTTGAGGTTAATATTAATTATACGCGTTGTTATAGTCCTACCAACAGTGTTTCAGTGGTTGTGGAAACAATTTTGCGATGTGAACGAAGAGCATAGGTATTTTTCCAGGTATCATTGAGGAGATACATTAAATCAATTCCATTAAAATTAGTTATTATAAAAATTGGTCAGATCGGTTTAGATTTTTACATCGCCTTTATAAATATAAGAGTGTTTTATTCTGTATGAGAGATAAAATAGCGGTTGATGTTGCAATCTCCGAAAATATTTCATGAGTTGGACGTTTTTTGAAAAGAATTGGAATTAAATTTAATTAAATATAAGAAATTATTGGAAAAAAACTGTGAGTGATTAAAATCTAGCCTTAGTCTTATATAAACATATCAAAGGCAGGCATAATTTTGAGGATTTTAATTTTAATTTCCACATTTTTAGTTCAGATCGCTAATTTTCAGATCTTCTTAATCTTCTTTCGTGACTTGTGAAAGTAGTTCTGATGTAGTGGCAATGACTTTTTAGAACCAAATATCTACAGTAATTATATCTGTAAAATTGCAACATAAATTTGTATTTCTATGGAAGTAATTATTATGACAGCTTATTTACAGTTTTCCTCCAAATTTAACTATTTAGGAGCCAAATGTCAGATTTTTATTTTTTAAATTAGGCTTTATAAAAAGTACCATCAACATTTCAGGACCAAGAATGAGAAATAATTCCGGCTCTTATTGGTTTAAGAAGTATCAAAATTCACAATTAAAATTCACGACAAGTCCCCTCCAAAACACAGTATATCAGTGTTTTCACTGGAAAAGGCAAATTATACTATTCTGGAAAGGTCAGAACACGGTCGTTAATGTCATCTAAACGACAATTATCAGCTTATTCACTTCCTTTCACGTAAAACTAAAAATTTCACAAAAACAATTTTCTGAGAAAAAGTCTATTGAACATTGCGTAAATTCTATTGTAGTTTAGACTTATCACTACAAAGATGATAAATGAATGACTACTACGTTTTTGAATTTAATTTTTTTCGTTTGTTTTAGTTGATTCTCATAAATGAATGAGATACACAACGCATTTGCAAATATCCGTTTAAAAAAAATCGCACCACTCAAAAATACAGTCAAGTAATAAATGTCACCATGCCTCTTGTAATAAATTTGCATTCTATAAAATATAGATGCATTGGAATATCCCAGTTCAAATCAAGTTTTTGATTTTTTCCAACAAAATGCCCAAGTTCCCAAAGTGGGGAAAATATGACATGCGTTCATTGTTTGCCGCATAAATGCGGTGATACTTTCTGAGGAAAAAAATTTCTAATCGGTGTTTGAGAATTTTTGCAAATCACATTTCGGTGGCAGAATAAAACAAGAGTTAAACTATAACATGTAAGGAAAGGCTAAAGTCGGGCGGTGCCGACTATATAATACCCTACACCACTCCCTACGTATATACCTCGCTTTCATGGGAGCAATTTTATGTAGTTTATACAGTCAAATTTAACGAATATGGTAATTGATCCATCAATTTGATAATTGATGATTAAACTAAATATAACATGATCTGGAAGAACTGATCAAGATGACAAATACCAAGTATACAGCGGTAATAGGATGAATCTGACGGACATTTCAAGGGGACTATAACAACACTTGTGGCCTGTGAAAAACATGGGCCTATCTAGTTCTCATTCACGGTAGGTATTCCTAGTTGAAATATATCAGAAGTTGTTCAAGATCCGATGTAATATGTATGTAGTATAAGCCTTTGGATAATACCAAAGTATGGGCGCATATATTTGACTTTCATAGTATGTATTCTTAGTTGAAATATAACATAATCTACAAAATTTTAAAAACTTCCGATGTAAAATGTGGGTCCTGGAGAGGAAATAATAAAAATGGAGGTCATTTTCAAGGGCGATATATTAAAAAGTGGACTCATACATATCACTTTCAAAGTAGGTATTCTTAGTTGAAATATAACATGATATGCAAAATTATATCGAGATGCAATGCACGATGTGGGTTTTAGAGATGTAATAGAGTAGAATGGGGGCCCAATTTGTATGTGGGTTATACCAAAATATGGATCCATATATTTGCCTCTCATGGTATGTATTCTTAGCTGAAATATAATATAATCTGCAAAATTTGATGAACTTCCTATGTAAAATGTGGGTTCTACAGAGATGTAATAATAACAAGTAAGGAAAGGCTAAAGTCGGGCGGGGCCGACTATGTGATACACTCCACTTTCTATACGAATACAATTCAATTCGGTAAAAAAGTGATAACGGGAAGGATTTTTGTATGTTTCCTAATCATATTCCAATATGACCTGGTCCGATTTGTCAAATCGAAAAGAATAGTTGTATCGGGGCTATATCCAAATGTGGAATAAAGTGGCCCACTTGTACAAGTATTCTAGTTCAAGTATAACGTGTTATGCGGAAAATTGTATAGGAAATATATATAAATCTGAACCGATCTGACCCATTTTCATCATGGGTGTTTCTAATTAAAATATAAAATATTTTGCAAGATTTTAAGAAGATCTGTTAACATATGTGGTTTATAGAGTGGAAAAAGTCAAATCGGGAGTGAAATTTTAATGGGACCTATATGTAAATCTGAACCGATCTAACACATTTTTACCACAGGTGTTTCTAGTTGAAACATGAGATGTTTTGCCAATTTTGCAGAAAATATGTTAAAATATGTGGTATATAGAGTGAAAAGAGTTAATGAAATTCGTATGGGGCTATATCTGAACCGTTTTTCTTCAAATTAAGTAGCGTTCGTCCCTGATCCGAAAAACTTCGTTGTGAAAAGTTTCATTTGGTTCTGGTTACAATTGCGACCTGTAATTTGATTACAAAAATATATGGACGGACGTACAGACAGACGGACATTGCAAAATCGATTCAAAAAGTGATTCTAAGTCGATCGGTATAATTAGCAATGGGTCTATCTCGCTTCCTTTTGAGTGTTACAAACAAATGCACAAAGACATAATACCCTCGTGGAGTGTATAAAAATGGGGACCCATTTGTAAGGGCGCTACATTAAAAAGTGGGCCTTTATAAAGGGTGTTTTTTATTGAGGTATAGAACTTCGAATTAAAATAAAACACAAGAAAATCGTTTTAATGTCCATCAATTTGGCTTTATTGGAAGGATAATTTTATGCCATTAATGTTTAAATATGATTTCGGGCATGTGACCGCCGCGGCTGGCTCGAATATAGCCAATTCTACAGGTCCAATTTTCAACCACTCCAATTGCTGTGCACGGTGGCGAATCGATTCATTCGGGTCCTCTTCAACACTTTGCTCTACAGCGGCAATTGTTTCTTCGGTGCGCACTGTTCGACGTCTCTGCGGATGCGTATTATCACATAGAGTAAACGTAGTGCGAAAACGATCCATGGATAACCGAATTAATTGCTCTGATGGACGATTATGTCGACCATAAAATGGACGGAGCGGTGAACTTCGCGAACTGAACCATTACTTTCGAAATAAATTTGCACGATTTGCAAGCGTTGTTCTTTTGTCAACCTGTTCATGATGAAATGGCAAACCAAACTAAATATTAATCACTTGACAGCTGACAAAATGGCCGCCAGTTAAAAAAGTGATGCCAACTTAAAGTTCTATACCCCAATAAAAAACACCCTTTAGAACACTTTCAAAGTAGGTATTCTTTATTGAAAAATAACATGGTCTGCAAAATGTTATCAAGATCCAATGTAAGATGTGGATTCTAGAGCGTTAATGGTATAAACTGGTGGCCCATTTGTATGGGGGCTATACCAAAACATTGACCCAAACATTACCATTTACATTCCCATTGTATGGGAAATTTCATCAAGATCCGATGTAAAATATGCATTTTAGAGCAGTAATATTGTAAATCTGAGGTACATTTGTATGAGGGTTATATCAAAACATGGACCCATGTAGTCCACTTACCCGTTAGCTGTTGCTAGTTCAAATATAATACGATCCTGAAAATTTTGTCATGATCCCATGTAAAATGTGTACTCTAGAGGAGTAATATTGCGACCTGTAGAGTGCGAACAAGCTTAGATGGAAAGCAGACGGACAGACAGACTCGATTCAGCTAGTGATTCTAAGTCGATCCGTATACTTAAAGGTGGGTCTAGCTCTAACATTTGGCGGAAAACTAACTTATAATACCCATGTCCACGAAGTGGTGTAGGGTAAAAAAACGGAAATTACCTATGGATACAGTGTGCCCCAAATAGAGTTACTTTGTTATCAAGCACAGTGTTGGCAAAGTTTTCTCTTGTTAGTTTTTATTCTAGCTAAGTATACGCTTTTTTTTCAGATTAAATCGAATTATCTTATTTTAGTGTGCGGTGCTACTTATTTGTTGCTAATTTCATATTTCATGTTTACTCTCATAAGATATCGCCTGTCTCTTACATTCACAAATTAATGTAAATTTTGAAAAAAAAAAAACATAAAGTGTGGATAAATTCACGCCGACATCACTATGCCCTTTTCTTGATGGTTTTAATTATTTGGCTAACTCTTGTTGGTGTTTGGGTTTAGTCGTCAAACCAAACATTTGTGTTGTGTAACCACTGTCCTTTGTTTTATTGACGTTTAACTTTTTCACCTACATGCGTTGTAAATATTCAACGTTTTAAAACCATTTCACGTTTTTGCCGCGTACCTGACTCCCACGCATACACACACTGCTTCATATTGTCACATCCCACCGAACAATCTCTGAGAAAAATTAATTACTGTCAAGAAAAACTATTTTTTTAAATAAATTCATTTTATATAAATCCATAAGAAAATAACTTTCAATCGCATCGAGTGTCAAAATATTTTAACTATGTCGTAATTTATGGAATTAAGAAAAGACTCCAAAATTCTACCCCCTCAATACTCGAAAACGACGCAACGGAACTATCCCCCGCCCCCTTCTATACAGTATACTTCACTCTGTATAAGATTTATGATCAGCAAAAAATATTCAAAAACAAAACTTTTCTCTTTGATTCGATTATAGGGTCTCTATCTCTATCAAGTATATATTCTTGATTGTCGTATGAGGACGTAAGGAGGAGGTCCACAGTTTTACAATTATTCGGCTAATGGTTATAGGTCAGTTGGTATTGTCAATGGACGACATCAGGCCAGACGGAAAAATGTCTCCCTAACAAGTACTGCAAATATCCCTAATAACCCCTATATCACTGTCCAACAGAATTGTTTCAGAAACCCAGAAAGAAAAAGTTGGAATAACTCTATTTTGCAACAAATACAGCTTTTTCGCGGCTGACCAACGCACAGTAGCGCCCGTAGAGCAAACGAGGTTGCAAAAATCAAAATTTTCATGAGCGCCGACGAAGTTTTGAATAAACCCATGTTATAGGAAACTTTTCAGATTTCAAATCTGCCACTCTTAATAATATCACATTTTTAGTTTAGAAGATATAGCCGTTCAAAGTTGACCGACTTTCGGTTTTCAAAAAAACACACAATTTTTAGTGAATTTGTTGCGATTTCAGGTGTTCATTGATTATTTCTTTACATAATTCAAAAATTTTAGCTGCCCGTACGTGCCCGTTTGGCTTCTAGATGTAAAAAAGGTTAAAAAGACATGGTTGCAGAAATTGTATGGCGTCCATCCCTTATATGTTTTGACTGACAGTAGTTTGATCTAATAGTTTGAAAAAAACTACTCATTGAAATTAGTAGGTACGTACCTCACTTAAACAATACTTTGGCGTACAAATGGTCAAGAACAATATTGACTTAAGGTCCCTACAGGTAGGCTCAAATCTTATTTGGACACGTGCATAATATCAAAATTGCATTATTCAGCCTAAATCCATATGTATGCAGGGAACAGGTAAATTTTTCGGCATGGTAGCATAAGCCTATATATTGCAAAATAAGGATAATGCCTGGATTACTCTACGACTGAAAATTGGCGCAACAATTACTGAAACCAGGCAGTAACTAGAATCACTGGAATTGACAATCAAATCGTGAAAAGATTGGGAACGATCTTAGATGTTTTAAACTGCAAAGAAAATGTCAATTCTACAAAATATGGAGAATATGCGTCGAAAACTGCATCTCTTTTAGCAGAAATGTATCCACAGAAGAAGTTGACCCCGACCGTCCATAAAATATTGGCGCATGGCAAAGATATAATTGGGTACCAGTCTTTGTCAATTGGAGAGCTTTCTGAAGAAGCACAGGAGTATCTTAACAAATTTTATAAAAAATATAGATTGCAGAATACATTCAGAGCATCAAGGGGAAGGCAAAATGAGGACCGATCCACTTATTTCTTCCCTGCGGCATGTGAAGTCAAGAATAGAGTTAGAAAATAATTATAGTTTTGAAATGGTTAGTCTTTTAGATATACCTTCTCTTACGAACTGTGATGAATATTTTACAGAAAATTGAAAAAATAAATTAAAAAAAAATATTTTTTTTTTAATTTGTTGGGTAATAATTTAAAACATAAAACCCTAAAGAAAAAAAAAATAAAAACAATCTAAAAATGTAAAAATAATTTTTTTTATCATAGGCTGTTTAAACTGTTCAATTATCTTATTCGGTTCAAAAGATATGATTTTTGCAACGAAAAAAACTCAAATGGCGCCACTGTGCAACGTCGCTTGTAACATATATGTAAACGGGAAATATTAAAATATATTTTACAGATTATTTTGAGCACTAAATTAGTTTTACTTTATAAAATGAAAACTGTAGATCTTCTTTTTAAGATTCAGGTATGATTTACATTTACAAACATATATCAATTAAAAGTTCTCCGTGTAGACCAATTGAAAAAAAAACTATTTTGTCGTTTAAATTCCCTAGAATGATCAACGATGTCAAAAGAGAAAATTTTCTCAAAGAATTTATTTAATCTTAACTTTAAAAATAAACAAACATTTTTTTGCAACACCCAAAACGAAGCGAGAATAGAATAACTTTTTGAATCGATTTAGCAATGTCCGTCTGTCTGTCTGTCCATCTATTCTTGTAATCAAAGTGCAGGTCGCAATTGTAGCCAGAATCAAACGAAATTTTGCACAACAAAGTTTTTCGGGATAAGGACGAACGACATTTAATTTGAAGAAAATCGGTTCAGATTTAGATATATCCCCCATACGAATTTCACTACCGATTTAACTCTTTTCTCGCTAGGTACCATATATTTTAACAGATTTTCTTAAAATTTGGCAAAATATTTTATATTTCCATTAGAAATACCAATGGCGAAAATGTGTCAGATCGGTTCAGATTTATATATAGCTCCCATACAAATTTCGCTCCCAATTTCACTTTTTCTGGTATATAACCCACATATTTAATCAGATTGTCTTCAAAATTGGCCAAACATCTCGTATTTCAACTAAAAACACCTGTGGTGAAAATGTGTTAGATCGGTTCAGATTTGTATATATCTCGCATTCAAAAAAAAGTATTGCTAGAAACCACATATTTTAACAGATCTTCTTCAAATTTGGCAAAATATCTTATATTTCCACTAGAAACACCCATGGTGAAAATGGGTCAGATCGATTCAGATTTATATATAGCTCACTTTGAAAATTCGCTCCCGGCTTTACTGTTTCCGCCCCAGACGTGGAATAAAGTGACCCACTTGCACAAGTATTCCAGTTCAAGTATTCAAGATTTTCAGCACAGGTCTTCCTAGTTTAAATATAACATGTTTTGCCAAATTTGAAGACAATCTGATAAAATATGTGGTTTATAGAGTGGAAAAGGTCAAATCGGAAGCGAAATTTGTATGGGAGCTATATATAAATCTGAACCGATCTCATCCTCTTTCACCATAGATGTTGTCCTGCCGAATTTGAAAAAAAAAAACGGTTTAGGTCGTGATTTCTACAGCGGTTAACCTCAAATCGGGGGCGAAAATTGTATGAAAGCTACAGAAATCTAAATCTAAACCGATTTGACTCATTTTCACCACTGATATTTATACACTCCACGAGAGTATTATGGCTTTGTGCATTTGTTTGTAACACCCAAAAGGAAGTGAGATAGACCCATTGTTAAGTATACCGATCGACTCTGAGTCGATTTAGCAATGTCCGTCTGTCCGTATGTCTGTCCATCTATTGTTGAAATCAAATTACCGGTCGCAATTATAGTCCGATCTTAACAAAAATTGGCACAAGTAAGTTTAGTGGATCCAGGACGAACGCTATTTAATTTGAGGCAAATCGGTTCAGAGTCGAATTGACATTTTCCGCTCTAGAAACCACATATTGTACCCAATTTGCTTTGAAATTGGCACAACATCTTATAATCCAACTAGAAACACCTATGCAAAAATTGGATAAGATCGGCTCAGATTTAGATATAGCCCCCATACAAATGTCGCTCCTGAATTGACATTTCCCGCTCTAGAATCGACATATTGTACCCAATTTTCTTTAAATCTTACATCTTACAATCCAACTAGAAACACCTATGCATTTTCCGCTATAGAAACGATATATTGTACCCGATTTTCTTTAAATTTGACACAACATCTTATAATCCAACTAGAAACACCTATGCAAAAATTGGGTAAGATCGGTTCAGATTTAGATATAGCCCCAATATAACTGTTGCTTCCAAATCTTTAACCGATTTTGGACAAACTATACATATTATATTTCACCCATTTCGTTCCAGATTTCCATATACCCCCATACAAATATTCTTTCCGATTTAACATTTTTTGTCAAACACATACATTTACAGGATACAAAAATCCTTCCCGTTTTCACTTTTTCACCGAATTAAATTGTATTCGCATTGAAAGTGGAGTGTAATAAAGTCGGCCCGCCCGACTTTAGCCTTTCCTTACTTTTTCAAACTTAGCTATAAGGTGTTGTGGAAATCTGAAATCGGGAGCAACATTTGTATGGGGGCTATATCTAAATCTGAACCGATTTGCTTCAAATTAAATAGCGTCCGTCATTGACGTGCAAAAGTCGTTTGTGTCAAGTTACGTTAGAAACGGACAATAATTGCGACCTGTATCGTGATTACAAGAATAGATGGGCTAAATCGATGCAATAAGTGATTCTATGGCGATCGGTATAATAAATGGGTCTATCACGCTTCGTTTTGGGTGTTACAAACAAATACACAAAGACATTATACCCTGTCGTGCAGGGTATAATAAGGTAGACAAGTGACTAAATGTATATACTTCAAACTATATTGGAATTGTTTTTTCCGGGAATTCCAGGGTTTCTCGGGGACTGAAACTTTGCATTCCCGTTTTCCCAGGAAACACCAAACTAAACACACATACAAAATATCAGCCGGATCCTTTCGATAGATCGCGAAAAAATTGCAAAACAAAAATGTTATGCACATAACTCATTCTAGTCATATCTCATTAAAATTTTGCAACAACATCAAATTTGTATTTTTTCAGTGGCGAGGAATAGTTTTAGCCGTGCTCTACCGAAATACCCACATTTTTTGTTGAAAAAGGTCGATGTTCCATAAATCATGGACGAATTTTAACCCCAGTAATTTGTTTGTATGTCAACTCATAAATTTGCTATTTAAGCGTACTGGGCTTTACATGCAATTTTGGTGTCTTCGGCGACTCCCACTGAAATTTTCCGGCATTTTTATATCCTACATATTATATCCTTCGTGGGCTAGGGTATTATAAGTTAGTTTCGCGCCAAATGTTTGTAACACCAAGAAATAATCGAGCTAGACACACCTTTAAGTATACCGATCGGCTTAGAATCACCAGCTGAGCCGAAATAACGATGTCTGTCTGTCCGTCCGTCTGCTGTCCACCTAAGCTTGTTCGCACTTTACAGGTCGCAATTGTTGTCCGATTGTCATGAAACTTGGAAGAATTTATTTTTTTCTGGCCAAGGACCATCGGTATTGAATTTGGAGGAAATCGGTTCAGATTTAGATATAGCCCCCATACAAATGTCGCTCCCGATTTCACTTTTTCCGCCCTATAAAGCACATATAGTACCCGATTTTCTTCAAATTTGGCTTAACACCTTATAATCAAATTAGAAATACCTGTGGCGAAAGCTGGTTAGATCGGTTCAGATTTAGATATAGCCCCCATACAAATGTCGCTCCCGAATTCATTTTTTCCGCTTCAGAAACCATATATAGTACCTGATTTTCTTTAAAATTGGCACAACATTTTATAATCGAACTAGAAACACCTATGCTGAAAGTGGATAAGATCGGGTCAGATTTAGATATAGCCCCCATACAAATGTCGCTCCCGATTTCACTTTTTCCGCTTTAGAAACCACGTATTGTACCCGATTTTCTTAAAATTTGGCACAACATTTTATAATCGAACTAGAAACGCCTATGCTGAAAGTGGGTAAGATCGGTTCAGATTTAGATATAGTCCCCCTACAAATGTCGCTCCCGATTTCACTTTTTCCGCTTTAGAAACCACATATTGTACCCGATTTTCTTTAAAATTGGCACGACATCTAAAAATCCAACTAAAAAAACCTATGGTCTTGATCAATTTTTCCATATCATGTTATATTTACTTTACACGGAATATCTGCTGGAAAATTGGATCAATTACTTTATTATTTACCATATTTATTAAATTTGACTAAAGATGAATTGATAGTAACTGTATAATTTATATCAACTACATAAAATTGCTCCCATGGAATACCTGGGTTTAGTAATCAAAGCGATGTATATATGCAGGGAGTGGTGTAGGGTATTATATAGTCGGCCCCGTCCGACTTTAGCCTTTCCTTACTTGTTTTTTCGTAGCACATTTTACTCCTTTTTGAAAGGACCCATAGAGGGTTAAGATCTTCCACCAAAAAGATCCTCATAATTCTGACAATAACAATTCTCTCAGACATTAACATCCAACAATTTTTCACTTGCTCCCGTCGACCAAAAAATGATAACTATGACCCACTGAATAAAGAAACTCAGACCAGCTGGATTATAAGATTATTCTGCAAAAATGGTCTACACAACATGCCCTTTCAAAATTATAGTGTCGCCATTCTGCTCCAATCAAAAAATCTTATTTTCTGTTTTATATTTACTTGAAATTTGGTAACTAAATTCGTATTATATCCGGAACGCCCTGATTTATCTTCCAAAGCATACGAAGTAGGGAAATAGGTAAAAATGAACCCGTGCAACGCCGGGTACAAAATACTAGTAAATTATAAAGTTCGACACGCAATCGAAAATAAATAGTTCACTGGGTTGGTTCACTAGCCCTGCGAGTATGTCAATTCGCTAAATACGGCAACAAGAAACAAGAGTAACTTGGCACGACTCAAAAAACCGAAAACAATGGAGAATACGAGCTCACATACATTTACAGGTTGGCATGTTTGGTGTTTGTGTATTTGTCTAAAATGTCGTTGTCGTTCGTATATGTTTTAGTTGCGGCATGTCATCGTCACGGCGAAGCCACTGCCTAAACGCACTGCTGCTACTTTTCTCGGCTTGTTGGTGCTCTGCTTGGTTGGCCTTCCGTTTCCCGTTAATGTACTAACTTCCGTTTACTTGCGGCCGAACACACAAAAGTGAATTTAAATAAACATTCATCAAGCGAAACGCGTAAAAATTTGTTGACACGCAAATAAAATGTCCTCACTCAGGATATTTTGGAAGTAGGCCTACCTACAACAACGAAATTATGTTGATGTTGGCTGTTGTATGTTTGTTTTTGTTTATTTGCCCAAAGACGACATTAACATGTGGGATTTTTTTGCTGTGAAATATCAACAAGAAAAGTGTCGCATGTCAGTGACATAAAGCATGTAAAACACAGTGGGAGGTATTGGAAAATATGTAAGGAAAATGTATTCTTTAAATTTTTGTATTGACTTTTTTGGATATTACACAATAACTCCTCAATGCAGAAGTTGCCTTAAGTATACTGCTCTTTGGACAGTAGCGCACCATAAAGTGATTTTTTTTGTAGCAGGTGAAATAGGGCAAAAAGGGATACAAATGGTACCTATCAAACGACAACAGCTAGAAACATGATGTGTCCATTAGAGCGTACCAGGTTACAAGTAAAAAAAAAAAAAGTTCGCCGTACACCTTCGAATATGAAGTATTATTGAAAGGTAGTTTCAAAAAAATTTTTTTTATTTTTTTATGCCGAACGTAGGGGTCGCGCTTTTACATTTTTCTATATAACTTCTGCATTTATAAACGGATTTTAAAGTGTGATACATCGATGTTTTTGTCCGATTTTTTTGTCTTTGAAGTCATTGAGCTCAAACATGATTCATGATTTTATGCGAGCTTTAATTTTCGATTATTAGAGTGGTACATTAGGGTAGTAGCAACTGAGAAATGATGGGTAAGTACCAGAAGGGGGTGCTTGAGCTCAAATGACTTTTGAGGTACGCCCTAGTGTCCATTCCTCCTAATTCTGTAGATACATCATATAAAAGTATATTTTCCAAATTCGTACTTTTAACGGGTTAAATGGTAATAGAGGGATAAAAATGGTACCAACCAAACGGCTACACCTAGAATAATGAAAGTCAGTGTGTATATTCCTATATCACGCAGACACATAAAATAAAGAACTTTTCGAAATTCGTACTTCTAAGGGGGTAAAATGGAAATTTAACCAACCAAATGGCCGCAGTATACATTCCTCTGACTGCGCACTGTGGGCCAGATTCCCTGTTTTGGCAAAAAGTAGGTACGTAGTACGAGAACAATCTAAAGACATATTTAGAATGTAGATATATTTAATATTTAGTGACAAAAATGAAATGTATATATTTGGTTGATTGCATAGTTGATTCCATAGTAGACGACATTCCAGGAAAGTAACATTAGAAGATGTATTTCTGAGAGTGATGGATACATCAGATCCTCATATTTCCACTGGAAGTTTTCAAACGAGAAAGGAAAAGAATTCAAAAATACCACTTCCGCTTGCTGTAATTGACCTTCTATGAATGCATAAAGTACATAAACAACATCTTTAGATAGATGATGAAGAACAATAATTGGAAAATTCTGATCTTGAGATGGATAACTTCGAACTAGAAGCTGATTGTTTTCTTTAAATAAATAGAATATCCAACTATGTATGCAAATATTTCACAAAATAAAATAAATTTTCTATATTCATACAAACCACATATTAAATATAATAGCGCTGTTTTTCTTTAAGACAAGCTGCGATAACACAAACGTTAATAAAAATTTACTCTTTTACTCAAAATAATTTTTTTTGCACATTGTGGCAAACTACATTATAAATATTTGTATCAAAACAAATTGTCCAAAAAATATTTTGTGTAGACTTTTTTGGACTTAGCCTCGATGACCATAAATATGATTTACACTGAATAATTATCCAGGCCAAGTCCAACATTTTTTAACATAAAACTTATTTTGATTTCAACTTTTTTTGTCAAAATTAGTTTTCAGACATACATTGATATTGTTGTTGGCAACAATTTTAAAAAATAATTTTTATTTTGAGGTAAATTTCAACTTTTTATTTAGGTTTTTGTTATCACAACTTAGTTATCCAGTCTTAAAGAAAAACAGCCCTAATATATTTCATTGTCTTATTGCGCCATATGCCCCCAGCCTATATTGTTTTATTTCACATTCGAAAGCTTTCGAATTTCCTATCGTGTGGGTATTAAGATTCAAGAGGCGGGTTTATTTATGGGATACAGAATCTAGGATACAGAACATAAAGGGTGGTTAAATTTGAAGGGCCGATTTGATTTTGAATACAACACAATTTTTTAGAAAATTATTCTCATTTCTTTTTATTATGATAATATCGGTATGGTTCAATTATGTATGGAACAAAATATCGGCCAAATGGCCGCCGCAACCTCGGCGGCACACCTCCATCCAATGGTCTAAATTTTCGATTACGCTGAGGCATAATTGAGGTTATATGCCGTTAATGTGCCGAATTATCTCATCCTTTAGCTCTTGAATTGTTGCTGGATTATAGACGTACACCTTTTCTTTCAAGTAACCCCAAAAAAAGAAGTCCAACGGTGTCAAATCACATGATCTTGGTGGCCAATTGACGTGAGATAACACTGCCATTGAATTTGTCACGCAAAAGAGCCATTGTTTCGTTAGCTGTGTGGCACCGTCCTGTTGAAACCACATATCGTCCACATCGATATCATCCAATTCGGGCCATAAAAAGTTCGCTATGATCTCACGATATGATTATGGAAAAAATACGGCCCGATGATGCCGCCAGCCCATAAACCGCACCAACCAGTCACTCTTTGTGGGTGCATTCGTTTTTCGACCATCACTCTTGGATTATCATTCGCCCAAATGCGTCAATTCTGCTTATTGACGAATTCACTGAGGTGAAAATGTGCCTCATCAAATTGACCGAAAAAATTACGAATTGCACGATATGTATTTTGATTTGAACGCCCATTTTCGTAATAAGCCTGAATAACTTTAACGCGTTGCTTGATTGTGTATCTTTCCATGGTTCAAATTGAGTTAGACTGAAATTGAGAAATGTCAAATGAAATGCAGAAAAAAACTTGACGTTTAGGTGTGGTTCACATTCAACATCGGCCCTTACAATTTAACCACCCTTTATGTACTTTTTGAGATCTCCGTTGAATATTTCAAGGTGTTACAAACTGAATGACAAAGTGAATATACCACCATCCTAAGGTTGAGTCCTAGATATAAAAAAGTTGGTTGGTGTGCACATAAAATCAACACAAAATATATTTTTATGAATATTTTTTTTACTAAAATTCAAATTTTCGTTTGATGTACATTTAGTATTTATTTACAAAAACTCTATATTTTTCAATAGCTAACATTTTGAAGAAGAAAACAATGTCTACACCTAAAGGATCTATGGTTAAATGGTGATGTTATGACGCAAGTGATTTAAAAATCTTGACTTTTAAACTTTTCGTTAAATAGCGCGAAAATTCGCATTACAAATTAAACGACATTTTATTTTATATTATTTCTATTTTTATACACTTATAGGCATGATAAGCACCCTTAATTTAGCATATAAGCGGGTGTTATCGGATTTATATTTCCAAAAAGGACAGTACAAATATTAATGATACCTTTGGAAAAAATTTGAATTTTAGTAAAAAATTTTAAAAATATCCAGTTTCAGTTTATAATATCGTTTAACAGTTAAGAAATCCGAAATAGATCAGGTGATACCAATTCGACAAAATTGTTATATGTATTGTGCATTTGTTTGTAACACCCAAAAGAAATCGAGATATACCCATTGTTAATTATACTGATCGACTTAGAATAACTTTTTGAATCGATTTAACAATGTCCGTCTGTCTGTCTGTCCGTATATTCTTTTAATCACGATACAGGTCGCAGTTGCAGCCAGAACTAAATGAAACTTTGCACAATGAAGTTTTTCTTTGCTATTTAATTTGAAGAAAATCGGTTCAGATTTAGATATAGCCCCATACAAATTTCACTCCCGATTATAACAGATTTTATTCAAAATTGGTAAAACATATTATATTTCCGCTAGAAATTCCCATGTTGAAAATAGGTCAGATCGGTTCAGATTTATATATAGCACCCATACAAATTTCGCTCCAATTTGACTTTTTCCGCTCTAGAAACCACATATTTAATCAGATTGTCCTCAAATTTGACAAAACATCTTATATTTTAACTAGGAAAACTTCTGGAGAAAATAGGTCAGATCGGTTCAGATTTATATATAGCTGCCACTCAAATTTCGCTCCCGATTTCACTTTCCGCTCTAGAAGCCACCTATTTTAACAGATCTTCTTCAAATTTGGCAAAATATCTAGAAACATCCATAATGAAAATGGGTCTTCTCGAATTGACAAATTGGGTCAGGCCATATTAGCCTATGATTAGGAAACATACAAAAATCCCGTTTTCACTTTTTACCGAAATGAATTGTAATGAGACAGAAAATGGGGTGTATGGGGTGGGGAGCCGACTATATGGGCTCCGTCCGACTTTAGCCTTTCCTTACTTGTTTGGGAGATGCCCATATGTTTATACATTGGTATGACCCAAATTGGAACCGATTCTGCTCTAGAAACTACATCTTACATCGGATCTTCATTAAATTTTGCAGATCATTCTATTTTTCAACTAGGAATACCTACCGTGAATGAGAAATATATAGGCGCGTGTTTTGGCACAGGCCTCAAGTGTTGTTATAGGCCCCTTCAAATGTCCGTCCGATTCATCATATTACCACTGTATAATCTGTATTTATCATTGGATCTTGATAATTTTTTCCAGATCATGTTATATTTACTTTACTCGGAATATCTGGTAGAAAATTGGATCAATTGCTTTATTATTTACCATATTCATTAAATTTGACTAAAGATGAATTTATAGTATAATTTATATGTACATAAAATTGCTCCCATGAAATACCTGGGTTTAGTAATCAAAGCGAGGTATATGCGCAGGGAGTGGTGTAGTGTATTATATATTCGGCCCCGCCGACTTTAGCCTTTCCTTACATGTTTTTAATTCTGTCATTACTTCAAATATCTACTAAATCACCCATTGTGCAGCGTAAAGAAAATGGGACGCCTCAACAATGTTCGTCATTGTTGCTGATACATTTTCATTTTCTTCAACTTGACTTATTTATGTTACTGCCTCTGTTCTGTGGAGTGTCTAACATATGCAAGCCACCGAGTTTTTTTTGAGGCGGGTGTATGTCTGTCATGGCTGGGTGGGGTGACAAGGTCGCACGCTGTTCGCTGTTACGTACCCCGTAATTAGCGGTAGGTGGTCGTAAATAATTTTTACTTAATTTTTCTTCCTTTGCCAAAATAATAACGACCTCGGAAGTTTGCTCCCCTCTGGAAAACAGATAAGAACCATAATAATAATGTTCTAATGAATTATTACATGGAATAAATTTACACATACGAGCTTATGTGTTGGTAGTACATTAGAGTGGTTCGCGAAGAGTAAAATCAAATTAACAAAATGAGAAATATTTTATTCTATCATTTAGTTGTTTATGAATCATATCTACAATCACTAATTTAATGCGAGGAACGCTAGGAAAATTTTCATCTGAGGCTAGCCAAATTAGACTGGCATCGATAGGGAAGCACACCACATGTAGCACTAGACATTGTACTCAACTTTGAGCCACTCGAACTTTATGTACAACTCATCAGGAATATGAGTACGACCGACAGATTCAACGTAAACAAGTAAAAACGACGTTAAGTTCGGCCGGGCCGAACTTTAAAACCATGGATTTCATTCCACAGAGGCTTTCGATTTTCGTAGAAGTGCAGTAGTATTACAGGAAAAGACAATTTTTTTAATATAAGCAAACCAAAACAAATATTGAAAACATAATTTTATAAATAATACTTACTCAGGTTCAAGTTCATTTTGCAAGAAATCGTCTGCCCTGCTAGCAACCGAACCAAAGAAATGTCACACAATTCTGTTAAAATACTTAGTTTTCTGTTTAAGAAAAGAAAAACAAATGATCTCCAACCTGTGTAAGAGTTAAAACAAAAATTATGAAAAGATCAAATAATAAAAAAACAAAAAGATCAATATAATATTTTTATTAATTCAAACCACGCTTATAAGGCAAGGCTACAAATGCGTTTACACATCGTAATAATACTTCAAGTCAATTCAAAAAATAAATATTTTTATACCCTCCACCTCCAGGATGGGGGTATATTCACTTTGTCATTCCGTTTGTAACACCTTTAAATATTCATCGGAGACCCCATAAAGTATATATATTCTGGGTCGTGGTAAAATTCTAAGACGATATAGCCATGTCCGTCTGTCCGTCTGTCCGTCTGTCCGTCTGTCTGTCTGTCTGTCTGTCTGTCTGTTGAAAGCACGATAGCGGCCGAACGAAATGAGCTAGGAGGTTCAAATTTTTCCTAAATGTGTCTTATGGTTGTAGATCGGTTGGGATTGCAAGTGGACGAAATCGGCCCAGAGGGAAAAATTTTTCCCTCACAAGGACTGAAAATACCCCTAATATTTAGAGTATTTCAGCATGTTTTTTGAACATATTAGCTTGTATTTACTTGATATTTGCAATGCGCATTCCCTTTATAGCTTAAAAGGGCACCATAGAGTGATTTTTATTTGTAGGGGCCGAAATGGGACAAAAAGGGATAAAAATGGTACCTATCAAACGACAACAGATAGAAACACGAAATTTGGCGTGTACATTAGGGCGTACCTCAAAAAAAAAGTTCGCCGTACACCTTCGAATATGAAGTATTATTGAAAGGTAGTTTCAAAAAAAAAATTTTTATTTTTTTATGCCGAACGTAGGGGTCGCGCTTTTACATTTTTCTATATAACTTGTATTTATAAACGGATTTTAAAGTGTGATACATCGATGTTTTTGTCTCGACGAGGCCGATTTTTTTGTCTTTGAAGTCATTGAGCTCAAGCACCCCCTTCTGGTACTTACCCATCATTTCTCAGTTGCTACTACCCTAATGTACCACTCTAATAATCGAAAATTAAAGCTCGCATAAAATCATGAATCATGTTTGAGCTCAATGACTTCAAAGACAAAAAAATCGGACAAAAACATCGATGTATCACACTTTAAAATCCGTTTATAAATGCAGAAGTTATATAGAAAAATGTAAAAGCGCGACCCCTACGTTCGGCATAAAAAAATAAAAAAAATTTTTTTGAAACTACCTTTCAATAATACTTCATATTCGAAGGTGTACGGCGAACTTTTTTTTTTTTTACTTGTAACCTGGTACGCTCTAGTGTACATTCCTCTAATAGAGTAGATAAATAATATAGAAGTATTTTTTCCAAATTCGTACTTTTAAGGGGTTAAATGGGGCTAAAGGGATAAAAATAGTACCAACCTAACGGCTGCACATAGAATAATGAAATTCGATATATACATTCCTCTGATTGCGTAGACACGTAAAATAAAAGAACTTTCCAAAATTCGTACTTTTTGGGGTTCAAATGGAAAAAGGGGATAAAAATAGTACCTACCAAATGACAGCAGCTAGAATCATGAAATTCTGAGTATACATTCCTCTGACTGCGTAGACACGAAAAATAAAACGTTTTTTCCAAATTCGTACTTTCAAGGGATACAATGGCTACAGGGGATAAAAATAGTACCAACTAAACGAATACAGCTAGAATGATGAAATTCAGTGTGTACATCCCTCTAATTGTGTAGATACGTAAAATAAAGAGATTTTAGATAGTCGTACTCTTGAGGGGGCAAAATTGGAAAAAGGGGATAAAAATGGTACCAACAAAATGACCGCTGATAGAATCGTGGAATTCGGTGTATACATTCCTCTGACTGCATAGCCACATAAAATATTTTTATACCCTCCACCTCCAGGATGGGGGTATATTCACTTTGTCATTCCGTTTGTAACACCTTTAAATATTCATCGGAGACCCCATAAAGTATATATATTCTGGGTCGTGGTAAAATTCTAAGACGATATAGCCATGTCCGTCTGTCCGTCTGTCCGTCTGTCCGTCTGTCCGTCTGTCCGTCTGTCCGTCTGTCCGTCTGTCCGTCTGTCCGTCTGTCTGTCTGTCTGTCTGTCTGTCTGTTGAAAGCACGATAGCGGCCGAACGAAATGAGCTAGGAGGTTCAAATTTTTCCTAAATGTGTCTTATGGTTGTAGATCGGTTGGGATTGCAAGTGGACGAAATCGGCCCAGAGGGAAAAATTTTTCCCTCACAAGGACTGAAAATACCCCTAATATTTAGAGTATTTCAGCATGTTTTTTGAACATATTAGCTTGTATTTACTTGATATTTGCAATGCGCATTCCCTTTATAGCTTAAAAGGGCACCATAGAGTGATTTTTATTTGTAGGGGCCGAAATGGGACAAAAAGGGATAAAAATGGTACCTATCAAACGACAACAGATAGAAACACGAAATTTGGCGTGTACATTAGGGCGTACCTCAAAAAAAAAGTTCGCCGTACACCTTCGAATATGAAGTATTATTGAAAGGTAGTTTCAAAAAAAAAATTTTTATTTTTTTATGCCGAACGTAGGGGTCGCGCTTTTACATTTTTCTATATAACTTGTATTTATAAACGGATTTTAAAGTGTGATACATCGATGTTTTTGTCTCGACGAGGCCGATTTTTTTGTCTTTGAAGTCATTGAGCTCAAGCACCCCCTTCTGGTACTTACCCATCATTTCTCAGTTGCTACTACCCTAATGTACCACTCTAATAATCGAAAATTAAAGCTCGCATAAAATCATGAATCATGTTTGAGCTCAATGACTTCAAAGACAAAAAAATCGGACAAAAGCATCGATGTATCACACTTTAAAATCCGTTTATAAATGCAGAAGTTATATAGAAAAATGTAAAAGCGCGACCCCTACGTTCGGCATAAAAAAATAAAAAAAATTTTTTTGAAACTACCTTTCAATAATACTTCATATTCGAAGGTGTACGGCAAACTTTTTTTTTTTACTTGTAACCTGGTACGCTCTAGTGTACATTCCTCTAATAGAGTAGATAAATAATATAGAAGTATTTTTTCCAAATTCGTACTTTTAAGGGGTTAAATGGGGCTAAAGGGATAAAAATAGTACCAACCTAACGGCTGCACATAGAATAATGAAATTCGATATATACATTCCTCTGATTGCGTAGACACGTAAAATAAAAGAACTTTCCAAAATTCGTACTTTTTGGGGTTCAAATGGAAAAAGGGGATAAAAATAGTACCTACCAAATGACAGCAGCTAGAATCATGAAATTCTGAGTATACATTCCTCTGACTGCGTAGACACGAAAAATAAAACGTTTTTTCCAAATTCGTACTTTCAAGGGATACAATGGCTACAGGGGATAAAAATAGTACCAACTAAACGAATACAGCTAGAATGATGAAATTCAGTGTGTACATCCCTCTAATTGTGTAGATACGTAAAATAAAGAGATTTTAGATAGTCGTACTCTTGAGGGGGCAAAATTGGAAAAAGGGGATAAAAATGGTACCAACAAAATGACCGCTGATAGAATCGTGGAATTCGGTGTATACATTCCTCTGACTGCATAGCCACATAAAATATTTTTTTATTATAATATTGGTAGCTTGGCTTATTTTCATACAGTTAAAATTTGTTGCGGACATTCCTCTTATAGCTTGGAAGCACCACAAAGAAAATAAAAGTTTTAGCGGGACAAAATTGGATAAAATATGTTACCAATGATACGACAACAGCTAGAATCATGAAATTCGGTGTGTACATCCCTCTAATTGCATAGACACGTAAAATAGAGGGCTTTTTCGAAATTTGTACTTTTAAGGGATATAATTAAAAAGAGGGATAAAAATGGGACCTACCAAACCGCTGAAGTTGAAATCATGAAATTCGGTGTATACATTCTGACTATGAAGACTCGAAAAAGTTTTTTTTTCGAAATTTGTACATTTGGACGGAGAATGGGGCGAATGGGGATATCTTTAAAATTTATACTTTTCTTATCACTTTGCCTGTATCTGAAAATGCTTCTTTCTAATGGCGACTGATAATCGCCTAATATTTAGGCATGTTCACTTTCACAATTACAGCATTGTAGTTATTTATAGTAGTAGATTTTAAACAGTGCGCATAAGTATACATTATAGTTTGAAATAGTAAACATATATAGTAATGTGCATAAAAATATCACAATTTTCGTAATATGGTTCTGTACTTCTATGTCGACATCCTTTAATCTGCTGGTAATACTGTGGAATGCACTCCGTGGTGGAGGGTATATAAGATTCGGCCCGGCCGAACTTAACGCCTTCTTACTTGTTATATTTATACTTCTTCCAATTGCACTTTTTATACCCTACACCACTTCGTGGTCTAGGGTATTATAAGTTAGTTTCGCGCCAAATGTTTGTAACACCAAGAAATAATCGAGCTAGACCCACCTTTAAGTATACCGATCGGCTTAGAATCACTAGCTGAGTCGATTTATCGATGTCTGTCTGTCCGTCCGTCCGTCCGTCTGTCCGTCTGCTGTCCATCTAAGCTTGTTCGCACTATACAGGTCGCAATTGTTGTCCGATTGTCATGAAACTTGGCAGAAGTTATTTTTTCTGGCCAAGGACCATCGGTATTGAATTTGGAGGAAATCGGTTCAGATTTAGATATATCTCCCATACAAATGTCGCTCCCGATTTGACTTTTTCCGCTCTAAAATCCATATATTGTACCCGATTTTCTTTACATTTGGTACAACATCTTATAATCCAACTAGAAACAACTATGCTGAAATGGGAAAGATCGGTTCAGATTTAGATATAGCCCCCATACAAATGTCGCTCCCTATTTCAGTTTTTCCGCTTTAGAAACCACATATTGTATCCGATTTTCTTTAAAATTGGCACAACATCTTATAATCCAACTAGAAATACCTATGCAAAAATTGGGTAAGATCGGTTCAGATTTAGATATAGCCCCATACAAATGTCGCTCCCGATTTGACATTTTCCGCTCTAGAAACGACATATTGTACCCGATTTTCTTTAAATTTATCAGAACATCTTATAATCCAACTAGAAATACGTATGCAAAAATTGGGTAAGATCGGTTCAGATTTAGATATATCCCCCATACAAATGTCTCTTCCGATTTGACATTTTCCGCTCTAGAAACGACATATTGTACCCGATTTTCTTTAAATTTTGCAGAACATCATATAATCGAACTAGAAACACGTATGCAAAAATTGGGTAAAATCGGTTCAGATTTAGATATAGCCCCCATACAAATGTCGCTCCCGATTTGACATTTTCCTCTCTAGAAACGACTTATTGTACCCGATTTTCTTTAAATTTATCAGAACATCTTATAATCCAACAAGAAATACGTATGCAAAAATTGGGTAAGATCGGTTCAGATTTAGATATATCCCCCATACAAATGTCTCTTCCGATTTGACATTTTCCACTCTAGAAACAACATATTGTACCCGATTTTCTTTAAATTTTGCAGAACATCTTATAATCGAACTAGAAACACCTATGCAAAAATTGGGTAAGATCGGTTCAGATTTAGATATAGTCCCAATACAAATGTTGCTCCCGATTTCACTTTTTCCGCTTTAGTAACCACATATTGTACCCGATTTTCTTTAAATTTGGCACAACATTTTATAATCGAACTAGAAACACCTATGCTGAAACTAAGTAAGATCGGCTCAGATTTAGATACAGACACAAACAAATGTCACTCCCTTGGCACAACATCTTATAATATAAATAGAAAAAAAAATATAAATAGAAACACCTATGCTGAAAGTGGGTATGAACGGTACAGATTTAGATATAGCCCACATACAAATGCCGCTCTCGATTTGACGTTTTCCGCTCTAAAATCCACATATTGTACCCATTTTTCTTTAAAATTGGCACAACATCTTATAATCCAACCTATGGTGAAAGTGGGTAAGATCGGTTCAGATTTAGATATCGCCCTCATACAAATGTTGCTCCCGAATGTTTAACCGATTTTGGCCAAACTTTACATATTATATTTCACCAATAAACATACATGGTGAAAGCGGGTCACATCGTTCCAGGTTTCAATATACCCCCATACAAATGTCCTTTCCGATTTAACATTTTTTGTCAAACACATACATTTACAGGATGCAAAAATCCTTCCCGATTTCACTTTTTTACCGAATAGAATTGTAATGAGATAGAAAGTCCGTTCGTCTTTAGCATTTCCTTACTTGTTTGGGAGATGCCCATATGTCCATACTTTGGTATAACACAAATGGGGTCCCATTCTGTTCTATTACAGCTCTTCATCAAACTTTGCAGATCATGGTATTTTTCAACCAGGAATACCTACCGTGAATGAGAAATATGTAGGCCCATGTTTTGGACCAGGCCAAAAATGTAGTTATGGGCCCCTTTCAAATGACGGTCCGATTCATCCTATTACTACTGTATAATTTGTATTTGTCTGTCGGATAATTGGATCTATTACCATATTATTAACCATATTCGTTAAATATGACTAAAGATTAATTTATAGTATAATTTATATGAACTACATAAAATTGCTCCCATGAAATAAATGGGTTTAGTAGTCAAAGCGAGGTACATACGCAGGGAGTGGTGTAGGGTATTATATAGTCGGCCCCGCCCGACTTTAGCGTTTCTTTACTAGTTTTACATTAAAACAAGTAAGGAAAAGGCGAAAGTCGGTCTGGGTCGACTATATGCTACACTCCACTTTCTATCCGAATGCAAATCAATTCGGTAAAAAAGTGAAAACGGGAAGAATTTGTGTATGTCCCCTAATCATAGGCTAATATGACCTGGTCCAATTTGTCAAATGGAAAAGAATATTTGTATGGGGCTATATCCAAACATGGAATAAAGTGACTAACTTTCACAATAAGTTCATCCAGTTCAAATATCACGTGTTATGCTCACTTTGAAGAAATTCGGTGAACATTTGTGGTTTCTAGAGCAGAAAAAGTCAAATCAGGAGCGAAATTTTAATGGGGGCTATATATAAATCTGAACCGATCTGACCTATTTTCACCATAGGTGAAATATAAGATGTTTTGCCAAATCTGAAGACAATTGGGAGCGAAATTTGTATGGGAGCTATATATAAATCTGAACCGATCTAACACATTTTTACCACAGTTTTTTTTTTTTTTGAAATGTAAGATGGTTTGCGAATTTTGAAGAAAATATGTTGTAATATGTGGTATCTAGAGTGAAAAGAGTCAAATCGGGAGTGAAATTCGTATGGGGGCTATATCTAAATCTGAACCGATTCGTCCTTGTTCCGAAAAACTTCGTTGTGCAAAGTTTCATTTGGTTCTGTCTACAATTGCGACCTGTATCGTGATTACAAGAATAGATGGACAGACGGACATTGCTAAATCGATTCATAAAGTGATTCTAAGTCGATCGGTATAATTAACAATGGGTCTATCTCCATTCCTTTTAAGTGTTACAAAAAAATCCACAAAGGCATAATACTCTCGTGGAGTGTATAAATGGGTGGTTAAACTGTAAGGGCCGATGTTGAATGTGAACCACACCTAAACGCCAAGTTTTTCTGCATTTCATTTGACATTTCTCAATTTCAGACTAACTCAATTTGAACAATGGAAAGATACACATCGAGCAACGCGTTAAAGATATTCAGGCTTATTACGAAAATGGGAGTTCAAATCAAAGTGCATATCGTGCACTTCGAAGAAAATCATCTTCAGTGATGAGGCACATTTTCACCTAAGTTGATTCGTCAATAAGCAGAATTGCCGCATTTGGGCGAATGATAATCCAAGAGTGATTGTCGAAAAACCAATGCAACCACAAAGAGTGACTGTTTGGTGCGCTTTATGGACTGGCGGCATCATCGGGCCAAATTTTTTTTTTTTAAATGAGGCCGATCAGACAGTTACTGTGAATAGCCTTCGCTGTCGTGAGATGAGAACGAACTTTGTTTCACCAAGACGGTGCCACTTGCCACACAGCTAACGAAACAAAGGCTCTTTGCGCGACAAATGCTATGGCTGTGTTATCTCACGTGGTGGCGATGTTAATTGGCCGCCAAGTTCATGTGATTTGGCACCGTTGGACTTCTTTCTTGAAAGAAAAGGTGTACGTCGATAAGCCACCAACAATTCAAGAGCTAAAGGATGAGATAATTCGGCACATTAACGGCATAGAACCTCAATTATGCCTCCGCGTCATCGAAAATTTGGACCATCGGATGGAGGTGTGCCGCCAAGGTCGCGGCGGCCATGTGGCCGATATTTTGTTGCATACATAATTGAACCATACCAATATTATCATAATAAAAAGAAATGACAATAATTTTCTAAATAATTTGTGTTTTATTCACGGTTCTTAAAATTTAACCACCCTTTATAACTACGTTAACAAGTTTACGGAACATGAAATGTTATAATAATGTTATACTAGCTGAACCACTTCCCCAGGCAAAAACACTTTCTATCCCATTACAATTCAATTGAAACCGGGACATTTTTTTGTATTCTGTAAATGGATGTGTTTGACAAAAAATGTTAAATCGGAAATGACATATGTATGGAAGCATATTGAAACCTTTAACGAAATATAATATGTATAGTTTGACTAAAATCGGTTAAACGTTTGGGAGCAACATTTGTATTGGGGCTACATCTAAATCCGAACCCATTTGCCTCAATATAGAAAGTTGAAATAAATGCAATTGCAACCGCGATTTTTGGGACTGACTAAATATATGGAAAAATCAGCAGGATAGTTAGGGGAAAAATCACAAAACAAAAATCACATGCATACAATTCATTTTTTTATCCCGCGAAAAAGAAATTTTACAGAAATATCCAATTTGTATTTTCTGTTTATCGTGCTCTACCGAAATACCCACATTTTTTTGTCGAAAAGATCGATTTTCTAAAAAACATGGACCAATTTTAACCCTAATAGTTTTTTTGTATAAGTTGTCGTGTAATTTTGCTCGGTGACCCCACTGAAATTTTCCGGCAAACTTTTTCTTAGAACATTTTAATCCTTAAATGTCCTTTTTGAAAGGACTTTTTTCGATTTTCTCGAAAAAGGGTTAAATTGACCCATAAAGACGGAGAGAGAGAGAGGGTTAAGATTTTTTACAAAAATTATCCTAATAAAATTCCACAATATAGTTCTGACAAAAAGAATTCTCTCAGACAACTTACAACACTTTTTTAGTCAGTATTATGCTCCCTTCGGCCAAGAAATTAAATCTTTGAACCACTGTAAAATGAAACTTAGAACAGCTGGACTATAAGTTTATTCCGCAAAAAAGGTCTACTCAGCATGTCCTTTCAGAATTATAGGGTCGCTATTCTATTCAATTCAAAAGTCTTAATTTGTTGGACAGTTTTTTTAATTTTTGATTGTGCGTGTAAACACACGCTCTAATTTGTATACCCACTATTTTCGAATCATTGGATTTCGTGTAAAACTAACAATAACATACATGTGTATGGTGATGTGTCGAACGAATGTTTATAGGAATTTGGAGCCCTTTTTTCTTTTTGATAGCATGAAATACTTTATTACACATGATCTTCAATACTCATTTTTGTCGATGACTATTTTCCCTAAATCTATATATATAAAAGAGTTGCGTGATTGAGTGACTGACTGACTGACTGATCACTCACCAGACCAAACGGCTAGAGCTAGAATCATGAAATTTGGCGTACTTTTAAGGGGTAAGATGGGGTAAAAAGGGATAAAAATGGTACCACCGCATTGACCAAACGGCTAGGCCTAGAATCATGAAATTTGGTATGGATATTCCTCTAGCGGCATGAAGACATCCCAAAAAGTGACATTTTAAAAATTCGCGAAGAGATCAGATTTGAAGGGAGTTTTTCGTAATTCGTACTTTTAAGGGGTAAAATGGGTTAAAGAGGGATAAAAATTGTACCACCGCAATGACCAAACGGCTGGGACTAGAATTTTGAAATTTGGTAAAAAATTTCTCTTACAGCTTCAACACGCCCAAGAAAATATTTTTCAAAATTCGTACTTTTTGGGAGTGAAATCGGGTAAAAGGGATAAAAATAGTACCAATAAAATGGATGGAGCTGAAACCATAAATTCGGCGTTCACGTCCCTCAAAACGTTTAGAATCGCAAAATGAAGGAATTTTTTCGAAATTTGTACTTTGAAAAGGGAATAAAAAAAGGTTCCAACAGCACGGATGACGCTACAATAATGAAAATCGGTGTGTATATTCGTTTTACAGCGCAGATCACTAATAAGAAAGCATTTTTCGAAATTTGTACTTTTAAGGGATTAAATGGGATAAAAATTTTACCACCGCCCTGACCAAACGGCAGGGCCTGGAATCTTGAAATTTGGAACGGGCATTACTTTTATAGCACGAATGCGACCAAGAAAAAATTTTTCAAAATTCGTACTATTATATATATATACTATCGGATAAAAAGGGATAAAAATAGTACCAATCAAACGGATGGAGCTGGGATAATAAAATTTGGTGTGTACATATCTCAAAACCCTTAGAAACGCAAAATGACCGAATTTTTTTGAAATTCGTACTTTTAATAGGCAAACGGGGAAAATGGGATAAAAAAAGGTACCAACAACACGGATGACGCTACAATAATGAAATTCGGTATGTATATTCATTTTACAGCGCAAATCACTGTTAGGAGGACATTTTTCGAAATTTGTAATTTTAAGGGATTAAATGGGATAAAAATTGTACCACAGCCCATTCTAGGCCCAAACAATTCGATTACCCCACAAAATCCCCAAAATATTTTATGAAATCCCCACAAAAACCCCCTGTCCACCTTTCATATTTTTTGTTCTTTGACCATCACAAAATCCTCACATTTGGCAAGCCTGCCTGAGACTTGCTGCCCTAGAGTTTCATTCTGTAGTTTTGCGACCTTCTAAATTCATCGCAGGTGATTTCGAAAACTTAAGTATGTTTTCACTTGTCTCATCAAACATGTAGAATACATTGCCTTGTGCATTAATATCAGCAGGGTGGAAAGTGCTCATTTCCAGTAGTATTTGTCGCGACAATTCAAGTATGTACCTCTAACCAAATTGATGATGTACCTCGGGATAGGTCAAAACTATTCGGTTTTATGACTGGGCTTGAGGACATACATAATTCGGCTCATTTTTTCTTGTTATGTATGTATGTATCTACTCTCCTTGATTCAGGAGAAAATCAGATTTAATTGTATTAAATTGGTGTTTTGACAAAGCCACACAATGGTACCTTTAGAAATTAGCAAATTGAAGCTTATCACTTCATGTGGAAACATTTCGACAGATATAAATAAATATTACCTCACTCGGATAATGACTGTTTTGCAGTAAAAGAAATAATTTTCTACTTAAAATAATCATTCCACATTTGTTTTGTATGTAGGCATATCAACGTTCCCTATTTAACAATCTGTCGAAATGTCCGCAGCGACTGTTTGTGATCTGTGCGATTTGTATGGCGTCCGTAAGTGGACTACTGCGTTATACAAATATAAAATGTACGACCTTCGATCCGACATTTGCCACCTTTGAGAGATGTGATCTGAAGGTGTTGGGGCGTGGCACGATCGGTTTGAATGTCTATGTCAAATTGCACCAACTTCCAGTTACAAAAGTAAAGGTATGATAGTTCGGCATATTTGAATAAATCCTCCATATTCTCTTCTTCGTTATAAATTTAAAGGCAAATCTGGCGGCATTTAAAAAATCGAATGGCTATCTCCCCTTTATATTCAATGCTACCGTAGATTTCTGTGATTTTTTCAAGAGCCGTAACATGAACATTTTTCTGAAGGCATATATTGACGGGTTACTCCCACATTCAAACATAAATCACACGTGTCCATACGATGTAAGTACAAAATATGATAAGTTTTGCAAAACAAATTGATTAAGATATTCTACAATGTGGACATACATATGAAAATATGGATGATTAGCTTGTCATCGCTTTAAATTTTCCTAAAATGTCTGTGAAAAAAAACAAAATCATGTCGTAATATGCTACATTTAGATTTTAGTCTATATATCCTCCTCCCTAATTGGTGAATAGGGGAAGAAATGAGTAATGGGTTTATTTACCGTTATTCTGATTTAAATCGTGTTTTGACGAATAAATATTACTTGTTGGTAACATGTATTTGAAATATAAGTGAATACTCGAATTCGTTTAAAATCATCCACATTTTTGACGAACCGAGTTTGATTTCGCTTTCAAAATCGATACGTTTTTATATCTTGAAACGTATATGAGTCATTCCATGTCAAGCGGTACGGTTTCTGACCTCGATAGCTGCGATTGTTTTGAAAGAGCGTATATGTATTCTTCTCATAAAAATATTGTATACGTATTTTTGGAAAAAAAAAATTTATTTTTTTTTTCACGAGTTATGACTAATTTAACAGTGAAAAAATATACTTCTTTTTTCAAAAGGTATGTTCATTCAAACGCCTGTAACTCCTGAAATACTTTACCGATTTTAATGTGTTATTCCTTGTTTTGAAGGTAAGTTCTACTACTTTTAAAATATTGATGTGATGTGTTATGGCATGGTTAGATTTTTTAATGTTTTTGCAATTTTTATTCTCGAAATGATTACATTAATCAATTTTGTTGAAATTTTAAAATAGTGTGTTGGTCTATTTTTAAGCGACTGTGAGAAATTGAAAGTGGTGTATTGATGCCTTCTATTTTTACGATTTTTTCGATACTTTTTTACAAAATCAAACAGAATTACAGTGAAAAAACAAGTAAGGAAAGGCTAAAGTCGGGCGGGGCCGACTCTATGATACACTCCACTTTCTATCCGAATACAATTTAATTCGGTGAAAACGGGAAGGATTTTTGTATCCTGTAAATGTACGTGTTTGACAAAAAATGTTAAATCGGAAAGAACATATGTATGAGGGTATATTGAAATCTGGAACGAAATAGGTGAAATATAATATGTATAGTTTGGCCAAAATCGGTTAAACATTTGGGAGCAATATTTGTATTTGGGCTATATCTAAATCTGAACCGATCTTACACACTTTCAATATTGGTTTTTGTACTTGGATTATAAGCTGTTGTGCCAAATTTAAATTTTAATGGAAAATCAAGTTCAATATGTGGTCTCTAAAGCGACATTTGTATGGGGGCTATATCTAAATCTGAACCGATCTTACCCACTTTTTGCATAGTTTTTTTCTAGTTGGATTATAAGTTGTTGTACCAAATTTAAAGAAAATCGGGTACAATATGTTGTTTCTAGAGCGGAAAATTGTCAAATCGGGAGCGACATTTGTATGGGGGCTATATTTAAATCTGAACCGATCTTACCCAATTTCTGCACAGGTCCTTTTAGTTGGATTATAAGATGTTGTGCCAAATTTAAAGAAAATCGGGTACAATATGTTGTTTCTAGAGCGGAAAATGTCAAAGCAGGAGCGACATTTGCATGGGGGCTATATCTAAATCTGAACCGATTTTACCCAATTTTTGCATACGTGTTTCCAGTTGGATTATAAGATGTTGTGTCAAATTTAAAGAAAATCGGGTACAATATGTCGTTTCTAGAGCGGAAAATTCAAATCGGGAGCGACATTTGTATGGGGGCTATATCTAAATCTGAACCGATCTTACCCACTTTCTGCATAGGTGTCTCTAGTTGTATTATAAGATGTTGTGCCAAATTTAAAGTAAATCGGGTACAATATGTGGTTTCTAGAGCGGAAAATGTCAAATTGGGAGCGAAATTCGTATGGGGCTATATCTAAATCTGAACCGATTTTCTTCAAATTAAATAGCGTGCGTTCTTTTCGCGAAAAACTTCGTTGTGCAAAGTTTCATTTGGTTCTGTCTTCAATTGCGACCTGTATCGTGATTACAAGAATAGATGGACAGACAGACAGACAGACGGACGGACATTGCTAAATCGATTCAAAAAGTGATTCTAAGTCGATCGGTATAATTAACAATGGGTCTATCTCGCTTCCTTTTAGGTGTTACAATGCACAAAGACATAATACTCTCGTGGAGTGTATAAATATTATATAAATTATAATTTTTTCATTAGTTCATAAACACAAGTATAAAAACAATGAAAAATTCAAAAAAAAAAATAGTTTATAGAAAAATTTTATTTTTTTTGGATTTTTCATTAGCTAATAAAACCCTTGGAGGCTATGTTATGGATAATGTAAACTTTCATTTGCAATTGATCTCATTCCATTCCTATTCTGGTTGTTGTTCTGTGTAATTCGTTGATGTGAAACCATTGATTGTACGTCCCGAAGGAACATACTGCTTCCGCGAGTATTGGGATCGCGTTTATTATGTTTCCAAGAAAATCATTAAACTTTGTGAATGGTTTGGCCACAACAAATTGGTTTAGTACTTTTTCTAAAACCAACAAGCTGAAATTCACATATCTTGCCCTGTACTAATTGGCTCCCTATATTTATATAAGTAAAAATAATATATTAGCGCTTTCAGTGTCAGCATTACGGCTGACACGATTAAATACAAATACTTCTGACAATTTGTTAAAGTAATACTATACTTCTCAAAGATAATTATACTAGGACTGATCGTACAGAACATACATCAGAAATGTCTTTTGAGGTATGTTCCATGTCATGTCCTTTCAAATCGGTTCTAGGACATGAAGTTTAGAACAGACATCACAGGAGTTCAATTCACCCTTCCAAAGAAAAACCCACTTAGAATGGACCGGTTTCCTTCATATATTTGGGTTAGAACCAGGACCAGGTCACTCCTTCAATGCGTTACAGTTTTTTTCTGTCCCAAATGATATATACCCTACTACACTATACTCCTTTCCACACCCCTTCTGGTACCTTACACACAAAGTGGCATAAACTTTGGTTACAATAAAACCGACGTAACATCCATACGGGTAGACAAAATCATTTTCAACTTGATATTTAAAAATGTTTTTATAATCACTTTAAACAAAAAAATATTTACGCTTTAGCCACGCCCCTTCTTGTATCTCCTACACAATTGTCTCTATCCTAGGTAATATTAAATCCTATAATAATAATAACTACTATACCGGTGCATGTGGAAGCCGGGATCATGTGACACGAACCTCCCAGCACCTTCCACACAAATTATCCTGCCCTACATAAAATTGTATTCCTTATAACTTCCGTATATATGTTCTCTGAGAGTGAGAGTATATAAAGGGTGATTTTTTAAAAGCTATAGGAAATTTTTTCAAAAAAAAAAAACACATAAAATTCAGAAAAATGCATGAAATCTTTATTTGAATCGATAGTACGGTCCATATAATTTAATGTTTGAAGATTATTTCATGCAAAGTTGACCTTGACTGCGCCTCAAATGGTCCATCCGCTTAGTCCAAATTTGGCATTTCCACGTTTTTGAGTAACAGAGGCCCAATTGCAGCGAACGGAGACGAATCGATAATTGATGGTCATCATTAACACTGGCCGATACAGCTGCGATATTTTCTTCAGTTCGCACTCTACGTAAGCGTGTTGGTGGTTTAATGTCCAACAATGTAAATTTGGTGCGAAATTTAGTCACAATAGCCCGAATAGCCGCTTCAGTGGGTCGATTAACTGACTGATACAGTTTTCAGAAAATTTTCCTATTTTTCCATGCTTTATATAAGGTTACTTTCTATATATGTTTGTGTGCCACAAAATTTGAAATCAATTTTTGAAAGCTTTTTTCTCAACCAATTTTGCTCAAATTTTGCACACTTAATCATTTTCGATGACAATACAAGGAAATGGAAAAATTTGACCAATTGGACAAAGGGGCGTGGCACCTCCCATACGAAGTTAAAACCTATTATTGAATATTGTCAGTTCTATGACACCTAGAGTGCTGAAATTTTGTGTAAGTGCATCTAGCATCAATGTGCATAGTTGTGCCAAAAATGGGCGGTATTGGAAAAGTGGGCGTGGCACCTCCCATACGAAGTTAAAACCTATTATTGAATATTGTCAGTTCTATGACACCTAGAGTGCTGAAATTTTGTGTAAGTGCATCTACCATCAATGTGCGTAGTTCTGGCAAAAATGGGCGGTATTGGAATAGTGGGCGTACCACCTCCCATACGAAGTTAAAACATATTATCGAATAGTGTCAGTTCTATGACACGTATAGTGCTCAAATTTTGTGTATGTGCATCTAGCATCAATGTGCGTAGTTGCGCCTAAAGTGGGCGTGGCACCTCCCATATGAAATTACACCTACTGTAATTTTGTGTAAGTGCATCTAGCATTAATGTGCGTAGTTGTGACAAAAATGGGCGGTAATGGAAATGTGGGCGTGGCACCTCCCATACGAAGTTAAAACCCATTTTCGAATATATGCCGTTCTATGGCAGATAAAAAACTGAAATTTTGCAGTAATTTTTCCTTCTACAAAAGATAACTAAAAAAGAATTTCTAGGCCCAATAGAATTCTGCTTGCATAAAGCATGGATTTGAAAAAAAATTTTTTTGATTTACTAGTTTACTTATTGTGCTGTTTTGAGTTATTTTGCATACCACCGTAAATATTTGATGTTTGATGTATTGTTTCTATGACAAATCCCCATCTGAATCATCTATGTATGCTTTTTACTCAAAAATAGTTGTTAAAACAGTTTTAATAATTTTTTTAACATTCCAATTTATTTATTTGTGACAGCATGACATCATAGTGAAAGATCTAATTTTGAAGGATGACTTTTTGAAACTTCTCCCATTTCCTGCTGGCGAGTATATGTTTAAATTGAAGGTGGGCGCCTACGGAGTGTGGCGGGCAGAAGTACTATCATATTTGACAACTGATAGCTCCGGTATATAAATCCGATTTCGCGCTATTTTAAGAACAACAGTCTTGGATTAGTTTGATGTCATTATTTGTGTCTATGGTAGCCAGTGGTGTTTTAAATAGTTTAAGTAACAAGCACAATATGCACATATATTCAATTCAATGGATGAGATATTTCATCACGGAACAAATATAGTTGTTGTTGTTCTAAATGTTTTATGTATCGAGCATTGTATGACACAAAACCAACAACAAGAAACAAGCTAAGACAAACGGATTCTGGTAGAAAGTAATGTCGTTTTGATAGTACTATGCACCAAGAAATAAAAGTTTTGCATTCTAGACTAAGGGCCTGTTTCTGTAACTTATTTTCGTTCATCTGAGGCGAACGATCCAAAATCCCTCAATTATTACGAAAAATCTATAAGTCACATGAGTCTACAATTCACAGTGCCTATAGAAAAGCCCGTAAAGAGGTCGTAGTTAAAATATTTTTTATCGGCGGATTACAGAATTCAAGTAATAGTTGAGTGATTTTTGATCGTTTGTCTACGACAAATAATTTCAAAAAACAGGCCCTTACAATTTTTTTTTGGTGTGCATTGAGGCATACTGATTCATAAAACCAACACCAAAAATTATGGATCAATTTCATTTTGGGACTCCTACTTATATGTTCAAAAAAGTAAAAGTAATTATGATAGAAATGTTGAGAATTTAATTTTCACTTAGAAACAGTTCCAAAAGTCAACAGTTTTTTTCTTTGTTAAAATTCCAAAATAATAAAACAAAATAAAATATTCTGTTATCTAATTTAGAAAATCTTTTAGGAGACCATCCCTAACCTACTGTCTCTATGTTAAAGTGAAACACGCAGCATTTGTAATTATCATAATTACGTTCAATTGAGTGTTATATCCAAAATGGGAGTACAACTATTAAATGTACCTTCGGCTAAAAATTGGAATTTTAGTAAAAAAATTAAAAAATATTATCCATATTTTTTTATTATCTCCTTCGAGTTTAGAAACCCATTTTGTTGTATATTTTAGTTTTACTCAAGTTCTGCATTATATCTTCTAACTCCAGCGATTGTAACCGTTGGTAGCTGCTTTCAGCGTGTTTCTAGAACCCTATCCAATATTAGCAACAGATTGCATTTGATGACTTTCGTGACGGAGAAAACTATCCATTCATTGAAAAATATATAAAATATATTTTTCAAATATATATATATATTTTTTTTTCAAATGTATATGAATGTGTTCTATCAAAATCTGTCGACCAAACCTTATTATTTAAACAAGTCTTTTGCACAATTTTCTAAATTTTGTGAAATTGAATAAAACATAAAACATATATGGAGTTTGATTACTTTTTTCAGCATTTATGGATTGGAAACTGCATTCGGTTTCGGCATCCAAAGCTGGAATTGCTGTTGGCAATAATATTATTATCACTATTTGAAAATAGTGCTCATAAATTTACTTTAATCGTAAAGTGTATACGCCAAGGAGACACAGGCAAAGATCAATACTAGAAAGGATTAATAGAATTGTAAAATGTTAGCCGACTAGCCAACGCCGCATGTTTCTACACGAGCCACGCCGCCGATTTCATCGGTTCATATCGACTACTTATAACTAATGCTTAATTATGGAATACATTTGGTATAACTTTTTCTCTAAATTTTTAATCCAATTTGATGAAAGTGGATTGAACTTAAAAAGATTGACCTTCAAGACGAAATCAACCCTTTTTTCCTAAGGGTTTTCTCAGTAAACACACATTATATGCATGATTATAAGTGTAAGTAATATACAAAAGAAAACATAACTGTCGACTTATACAACCTTAATATTGTGAAATATCAAGTCATAGTGGACTCCAGGCACTAGTATAGAAGTTTTAAGGAATTTGACCTATGATATGGAGAATTACAAGGGGTGTGCTAAAAGCATAAATATTTTATAGACTTAAAACATTATAAGCACATTTTAAAGTATCAAATCGCAACTAATTTTGACAATCCAAATGGAAGTTATATTAATTTTATTTTGACCAAAGCTTATGCCAATTTGTGTGGGAGGAGTGTGGCAATATCGCCCATATTGCAGATTAATGCAACATCTATAAAAACATTGCCGAATGCCAAATTTTGGAGTGTTCCGATCATCCGTATATAAGATATAACAGCATTAATTTTACGTAGGTTAGGGTGGGTTGGGTGCGAAGTACTAGAAGAGGCATTACAAACCCTCCCATATTTTGTGCTAAGTGCAGTGATTATTATAACTTTATCAAATTCCAAAATATAGCTAATTCCGAATATTAGTGCGGAAGTTACATTGGTTTTAATTTAACATTGGAATATGGGACATTTGTGTGGGAGACAACTTCGCCCATCTTCGAATATTATCATGTGCAAAGTTTGAATTGATTCATTAACTCCTTTCGATAGTTATCGGACATTGCTCAAACAACTTAAAAATTCGTGAAACGGATACTTTCCAAACATACTTAAGATCTTAAGTCACTCCTTCGATGCGTTACACTTTTTATACTCTCCACCAGGATAGGGGTACACTAACTTTGTCATTCCGTTTGTAACACCTTGAAATATCGACCCTATAAAGTATATATATTCTTGATCGGCATCAAATTCTAAGACGATCTAGCATGTCCGTCCGTCCGTCTGTTGAAAGCACGCTAGCATCTAAACCAAAAGAGCTAGGACGTCCAAATTTTCGATAAATGTGTCTTATAGTCGTAGATCAGTTGGAATTGAAAGTGGGCGAAATCGTCCCAAAGGGAAAAAATTTCCCTCACAAGGACTAAAAATATCCATAATAACCCTTAATATTTTCGAGTATTTAAGCATGTTTATACACTCCACGAGAGTATTATGGCTTTGTGCATTTGTTTGTAACACCCAAAAGGAAGCGGGATGGACCCATTGTTAAGCATACCGATCGACTTAGAATCACTTTCTGAGTCGATTTAGCAATGTCCGTCTGTCTGTCTGACCATCTATTATTGTAATCAAACTACAGGTCGCAATTATAGTCCGATCTTAACAAAAATTGGCACAAGTAAGTTTTGTGGATCAAAGACGAACGCTATTTAATTTGAGGCAAATCGGTTCAGATTTAGATATAGCCCCCATACAAGTGTCGCTCCCGATTTGACATTTTCCTCTCTAGAAACCATATATTGTACCAAATTTTCATTAAATTTGGCACAGCATCTTATAATCCAACTGTAAACACCTATGCAAAAATTGGGTAAGATCGGTTCAGATTTAGATATAGCTCCCATGCAAATGCCGCTCCCGATTTGACAATTTCCGCTCTAGAAACGACATATTGTACCCGATTTTCTTTAAATTTGACACAACATCTTACAATCCAACTAGAAACACCTATGCAAAAATTGGGTAAGATCGGTTCAGATTTAGATATAGCTCCCATGCAAATGCCGCTCCCGATTTGACAATTTCCGCTCTAGAAACCACATATTGTACCCGATTTTCTTTAAATTTGGCACAACATCTTATAATCCAACTATAAACACCTATGCAAAAATTGATAGATATAGCCCCCAAACTTTTGCCGCTTTAGATCGATTTTCTTTAAATTTGGCACAACAGCTTATAATCCAAGTAAAAAACCTATGGTGAAAGTGGCTTAGATCGGTTCAGATTTAGATATAGCTCAAATACAAATGTTGCTCCCAAAAGTTTAACCGATTTTTTCCAAACTGTACGAATTATATTTCACCTATTTCGTTCCAGATTTCAATATACTCCCATACAAATGTCCTTTCCGATTTAACATTTTTTGTCAAACACACACATTTACAGGATGCAAAAATCCTGCCCGTTTTCACTTTTTCACCGAATTAAATTGTATTCGGATAGAAAGTGGAGTGTATCATAGAATCGGTCCCGCCCGACCTTAATCTTTCCTTACTTGTTTTACTATATGGCTGCTTTTACTTACTTGATAATGGGTATGCACATTCCCCCAATAACAAAAACGTACACGATAAAATAATTATTATACGTAGGGGGTGAAATGGGGCAAAAAGGGATACAAATGGTACATATTAAACGACAACAGCTAGAAACACGAAATTAGGTGTGTCCATTCCTCTAATTTGGTATATACATAATATTAAAATTCGTACTTTTAAGGGGTAAAATGGGAATAGAGGGTTAAAAATGGTACCAACCAAACGGCTGCACCTATAATAATGAAATTCGGTGTATACATTCCTCTGAATGCGTAGACACGAAAAATAAAAGGTTTTTTCCAAATTTGTACTTTCAAGGGATACAATGGGTAAAGAGGGATACAAATAGTACCAACTAAACGACTACAGTCAGAATGATGTAATTCTGTGTGTACATCCCTCTAATTGCGTAGACACGTAAAATAAAGAGATTTTAGAAAGTCGCACTTTTAAGGGGGCAAAATAGGGAAAAGGGGATAAAAATGTTACCAACCAAATGGTCGCAGCTGGAATCATGGAATTCGGTGTATACATTCCTCTGACTGCATAGAAACGCAAAATAAAAAAGATTTTTCCAAATTCGTACTTTTTACTTTTACGGCAAAAATTGGTTGAATCATGGAATTAGCTTATTTTGCACTATGTACGTGAGATAAAGTGTTTTATTATATTATATTATTTTTTTAAATGACTTGAGGTATTATCTCGATATATATAGTGTAAACGTATTGGTATTCTTGCCTTATATGTGTAGTTTGAAATAATAAAAATATTATATTTATTTGTAAAATATACACTCCACGAGAGTATTATGTCTTTGTGCATTTGTTTGTAACACCCAAAAGGAAACGAGTTAGACCCATCGTTTATTATACAGATCGGCTTAGAATCACTTTCTGAGTCGATTTAGCAATGTCCGTCTGTCTGTCCATCTATTGTTGTAATCAAATTACAGGTCGCAACTAGAGTCCGATCTTAACAAAAATTGGTACAAGTAAGTTTTGTGGATCAAGGACGCATGCTATTTAATTTGAGGCAACTCGGTTCAGATTTAGATATAGCCCCCATACAAATGTCGCTCCCGATTTGACATTTTCTGCTATAGAAACCACATAATGTACCCGATTTTCTTTAAAATTGCCACAACATCTTATAATCCAACTAAAAACACCTATGGTGAAAGTGGGTAAGATGGGTGAGATATAGCCCCAATACAAATGTTGCTCCCAAATGTTTAGCCGATTTTGGCCAATCTATACATATTATATTTCACCTATTTCGTTCCAGGTTTCAATATAACCGCATACAAATGTCCTTTCCGATTTAACATTTTTTGTCAAACACTTACATTTACAGGATACAAAAAAAAAACTTCCTGTTTTCTCTTTTTTGCCGACTTGAGCTGGATTCAGATAGAAAGTGGAGTGTATCATATAGTCGATCCCGTCCGACTTTCACCTTTCCTTACTTGTTTTAAATATTTGTTTTGGTTTGGCTATGTTCAAAAATATATATTTTTTCCTGTAATATTACTGTACTTCTATGAAAACCGACAGCATCTGTGGAATACAATCCATGGTGGAGGGTATATAAAATTCGGCCCTGCCGAACTTAACGCGTTTTTTACTTGTTTTAATATAAGAAGTTTTGCCAAATCTGAAGACAATCTGATACAATATGTGGTTTATAGAGCGGAAAAAGTCAAATCGGGAGCGAAATTTGTATGGGATCTATATATAAATCTGAACCGATCTGCACCATTTTCACCATGGGTCTTCCTAGTGGAAGTATAAGATATTTTAGCAAATTTGAAGAAGATCTTGTAAAATGTGTGATTTCTGGAGCTGAAAATGTAAAATCGTGGGGTGAAATTTGTTTGGGACCTATATATAAATCTGAACCGATTTGAACCATTTTCACCATAGGTATTTCAAGTTTAAATATAAGATGTTTTGCCAAATCTGAAGACAATCTGATACAATATGTGGTTTCTAGAGCGGAAAAATCGGGAGCGAAATTTGTATGGTAGCTATATAAAAAGTGATTTTTTTGAGGTTAGGATTTTCATGCATTAGTATTTGACAGATCACGTGGGATTTCAGACATGGTGTCAAAGAGAAAGATGCTCAGTATGCTTTGACATTTCATCATGAATCGTCTTACAAACGAACAACGCTTGCAAATTATTGAATTTTATTATCAAAATGCGTGCTCTGTTAAGAAAGTTCATTGCGCGCTTCCATTTTATGGTCAGTTTAATCGACCCACTGAAGCGGCTATTCGGGCTATTGTGACTAAATTTCGCACCAAATTTACATTGTTGGACATTAAACCACCAACACGCTTACGTAGAGTGCGAACTGAAGAAAATATCGCAGCTGTATCGGCCAGTGTTAATGATGACCACCAATTTTCGATTCGTCGCCGTTCGCACCAATTGGGTCTCTGTTACTCAAAAACGTGGAAATGCCAAAATTGGACTAAGCGGATGGACCACCTAAGACGCAGCCGCGGTCAACATTTAAATGAAATTATCTTCAAAAAGTAAATGTCATGGACCAATCTAACGTTTCAAATAAAGAACCGATGAGATTTTGCAAATTTTATGCGTTTTTTTTTAAAAAAAAGTTATCAAGCTCTTAAAAAATCACCCTTTATAAATCTGAACCGATCTAACACATTTGTACCACAGATGTTTCTAGTTGAAATGTAAGATGTTTGCAACTTTTGAAGAAAATCTGTTCAAATATGTGGTATCTAGAGTGAAAAGAGTCAAATTCTGAGTGAAATTCGTATGGGGGCTATATCTAAATCTGAACCAATTTTCTTCAAATTAAATAGCGTTCGTCCTTATCTCGAAAAACTTCGATGTGCAAAGTTTCATTTGGTTCTGGCTACAATTGCGACCTGTACTTTGATTATATATAGATGGACAGACAGACGGACATTGCTAAATCGATTCAAAAAGTGATTCTAAGTCGATCGGTAATTATACAATGGGTCTATCTCTCTTCTTTTTGGGTGTTACAAACAAATACACAAAGACAAAATACTCTCGTGGAGTGTATTATTAAAAAATCGAGAAGAATATTTGTATCGGGGCTATATCCAAACATGAAATGAAGTGAACCACTTACACAGTAGGTACTTCCATTTCAAGTATAACGTGTTATGCTCAATTTGAAGATATTCGATGAAAAATCCTGGGTGTTTCTAGTAGAAAAGTAAAATATATACTATTTTGCAAGATTTGAAGAAGATCTGTTAAAATATGTTGTTTATAGAGTGGAAAAAGTCAAATCGGAAGTGAAATTCATATGGGGACTATATATAAAAATGTACCGATCTGACCTATTTTCACCATGAGTATTTCTAGTGGAAATATAAGATGTTTTGCCAATTTTGAAGAAAATCTGTTCATATATGTGGTATCTAGAGTGAAAATAGTCAAATCGGGTGTGAAATTCGTATGGGGGCTATATCTAAATCTGAACCGATTTTCTTCAAATAAAATAGCGTTCGTCCTTATCTCGCAAAACTTCGTTGTGCAAAGTTTCGTTTGGAGCTGGCTACAATTGCGATTACAAGAATAGATGGACAGACAGACATTGCTAAATCGATTCAAAAAGTGACTCTAAGTCGATCGGTATAATTAACAATGGGTCTATATCCCTTCCCCTTGGGTGTTACAAACAAATGCACAAAGACATTATACTTTCGTGGAGTGTATAAAAAATGGGTCTGACCATTTCCTTTTCCAGATATAGACTGGTGTCGTAACAGGATTTCTTTACAATTTAAATATCATATATTTCCTATATTCATAAAGAGATGTCGGTAACGTAACTTTAGATGCAAGTGTACTCTTTTGTTGGGTAAAAATGAAGTCATATAATAGAAAACAAGTAAGGAAGGTTAAAGTCGGGCGCGGCTGACTATATGATTCCCTACACCTAGTCAGTATACCCTGTGGTAGGATATAAAAAGGTCGCTACATTTGAACCGTGTGATATACGATACAGCTATAAGACGAGAATATACTACAAATTTCATACTTCTATCTGTATTTGTAAGAAAAATTGAACATACATTTTGAATGGGAGCTATATATAAATCTGAACCGATATGACCCATTTTTAGCATGGGTTTTCTAATCGAATTATAAGACGATTTCCCAAATTTCAAGAAAATTTGTTAAATAAGTAGTCTCTATAGCGGAAGGAATCAAATCGAGGAGTAATTTATATGTGAGCTATATATAAATCTTAAACGACGTGACCCACTGTCGCCATAGGTGTTCCTATTTGAAATATTAGCTGATGTGCCAAACTAGAAGAAAATCTGTTCAAATATGCTATTTCTAGAGCGGAAATAATTAATTCCGTGGCGAAATTTGTATTGGAGCTATATATAAATATATATATCTGAACCGATCTTGCCCTTTGTCACCAGAGCTGTTTCTAGTTGAAATATAAGTTGTTTTGCCAAATTTGAAGAAATCCGTTAAAATATGTGGTTTATAGAGCGGCATGAATATAATCGGCGGAGACAGTTTTATGGAAGCTATATATATTGTGAACCGATGTGGTCCACTTTCGCCATAGATGTTTTTAGTTGAAATATCAGCTGGTTTGCCAAATTTGAAGAAAATCTGTTCAAATATTCTATTTCTAGAGCGGAAATGATTAATTCGGTGGCGAAATTTGTATTGGAGCTATATATATATATATATATATATATATATATATATCTGAACCGATGTGGCCCATTTCCACCAAAGCTGTTTCTAGTTGAAATATAAGCTGTTTTGCCAATTTTTAAGATAATCTGTTAAAATATGTGGTTTCTAGAGAGGGAAGAGACAAATCGGAGGAGACATTTGTATGGGGGCTATATATAAATCCGAACCAATCTGGCCTATTTTCACCAGAGCTGTTTCTAGTTAAAATGTATGTATTTTCTTCAAATTATTATTAGCATGCGTTATTAGATACTTCTCAATATGAGAATCCATGTAAGATGATTTTGAACTCTCACGAAATTCTGTCGTAGAATTACCAGAAAGTGTGTATCAAGTCCAATCGCTAGACCATGTCGTCCTGTAGGTAGCCAACTGTACAAGGAGTAGATGACAGAACTTTCCTAAGCCTAGCTGCCTCGGAAACTTCCACAATCTTACCGCAGAAAGATTTCCAGGAGATCCTCTGAGCCTCCGATGTTATTTCTTGTAATACTTGAGATGCTCCTTGTATGCATCGCAGTCACATGAAAATTTGCTGGCCGTAGCCTTTGTTTCTCCTTGTTCTTCGGTACCGGTGAAGCGGAGGATCTTTGAAAGTATTGCTGGCATGATATTTCCCGCGTTCCCGATATGCAGTTTCTTTGTGTAAAATTGCGACACTTCTACATTCATCGCAGGCGATTTCTGAGACCGAAGTATGTTCCACTTCTGTCGTCCGTCCAATCAGGATAGAAAGAGCTGATTTTCCACGACAATTCTAGTTGTACTTCTAACAAAAAAGATCCTGTTCGTGTTGAATGTTGTGTAGGTCTAAACTATTCGGTTTTATAACTGAACTTGAGGTCATAGATAATTCGGCGCAATCGTCCGAAAATTTTTTTTACTTGGATGTATGTAATAAAAACAAATTTAACTTGTGGCAATTTAAATTTTATTGGCCTTTTTATCGTCGCGGTTTCGACATGGTCCATGATAACTTTGGAAATTCGAAATTTGAAGCTTTTAAGTTAATTTGGAAATGTTTCGACAAATATAAATAAATATTATTTCACTCGGATAAAAGTTGTTTTGCTTTACACATTTTGCAGCTATCTAAGATCTAAGAATTATTTTCCGCTTCAAATAATAATTCACCTTTTGGTTTGTATATCGAAGTTATTTAACACTCCGTCGACATGGAAATACACACAGTTGTTAACATGTATCCTCAGCGACTGTTTGTGATCTGCGCCATTTATATGGCGTCCGTAAATGGACTACTGCGCTATACAAATATCAAATGTACGACATTCGATCCGAAATTTGTCACCTTCGAGAGATGCGATCTGAAGGTGTTGGGGCGCGGCACGATCGGTTTGAATGTATATGCCAAAATGCACCAACTTCCAATGACAAAAGTGAAGGTATGATAGCTCGACATATTTGAATAAATTCTCCATATTCTCTTATTCGTTATAAATTTAAAGGTCAATCTGGCGGCATTTAAAAAATCGAATGGCTACCGCCCCTTTATAGTCAATGTTACCGTTGATTTTTGTGATTTTCTCAAGAGCCGTAATAAGAACATTTTTCTAAAGGCATATATGGACGAGATGGTAGCAGATTCAAACCTAAATCACACGTGCCCGTACGATGTAAGTTCAAAAGCTATAAATTGATACAATATTCTAATATATGGACATAAGCAAATATGGATGATTAGATTTCATCATTTAAAATTTTCTAAAACAAAATCCTAAAGCAAAATCAAGTCCCTCCCTGTACCCTCCAACCAAAATGGCAAATGTGGGAAGAAATTAATATAGATTTATTCGCATTTTTAACATTCCACATGGAACATCAGTACCAGTATTTGGACTAGAAAAGTTATCACAAATTCTGTATATCTTAAATGTACGAAAGTTTTCAAAACTACAAACAAATTTCCAGAGAATTCTTTTGAAGTCCAGAAAACCAAGCCGGATGGGGTACATTCCACAATACTAGGTTAGCGTGTGTCGATGATACGTGAAACAGAAAATTGTACTGATTCATAAAATATATACAAAAAATAATGAGTCATTAAATGTCAAGCGGTACGGTTTTTGACCTCGATAGCTGTGATTGTTTTGGAAATTTGTGTATGTATTCTTCTCATAAAATTATTGTATACGTATTTTAGGAAAAAAAATCAATTTTGTTCACGAGTTATGTATGACCAATTTAACAGTGAAAAAGGAAACAATTTTTTTCAAAAGGTGAGTATTCAATCGCCTGTAACTCCTGAAATACTTTACCGATATAGCAAGGTTAGATTTAAAGTTTTTGTAATTTTTATTCTTTTATTTTGATTTTCGAAATGATTACACCAATCCCTTTTGTTGAAAGTTTAAAGTATTGTGCTTAGGTCTATTTTTAAGCGACTGTGTGAGTTTGAAAGTGGTAATTAAAGTAAGTAAAAACGGGGTTAAGTTCGGCCGGGCCGAACTTTATATACCCTCCACCATTGATTGCATTCAAACCACACTTTTAAGGCAAAGCTACCAATACGTCAATTCAAAAAATAAATATTCTTCCATTTATATTTCTAAAAATTAAATACCATAAATATTGGTAGATAGTGGGTGCTACAGTTGCTTGTATTTCCATTCTATTTTAATTCCGAAAGTACAAATTTTTGAAAATCCATTATCAGACGTACATAGTACAAAATAACCTATCTCATGATTGAAACAATTTTTGCCGTAAAAGAAAAAGTACGAATTTGGAAACAACTTTGTCTATGTGTCTATGCAGTCAAAGGAATGTATACACCGAATTCCATGATTCCAGCTGCGGCCATTTGGTTGGTACCATTTTTACCCCTTTAAGAGTACGACTATCTAAAATCTCTTTATTTGACCTTTCTACCCAATTAGAACTTCATCATTCTAGCTGTAGTCGTTTAGTTATTTTTATCCCTCTGTACCATTGTATCCCTTTCGAAAAATCCGTTTATTTTCCATGTTTACGTAGTCAACGGAATGTATACTCCGAATTTCATGACTCTAGCTGCGGTCATTTGGTTGGTACTATTTTTAACCCCTTTTTCCATTTTGACCCCAAAAAGTACGAAATTCGAAATATCCGTTTATTTTCCGTGTCTACACAGTCAGAGGAATGCATACTCCAAATTTCATGACTCTAGCTGCGGTCATTTGATTGGTACTATTTTTATCCCCTTTTTTCATTTTAACCCCAAAAAAGAACGAATTTTGAAAAATTCGTAAATTCTACGTATCTACTCAATTAGAGGAATGTATACACCGAATTTGATTATTCTAGGGTCAGCCGTTTGGTTGATACCATTTTTATCCCACTATTCCCATTTTACCCCTTAAAAGTACTAATTTGGAAAAAATAATCTACTCTATTAGAGGAATGTACACACCGAATTTCGTGTTTCTAGCTGTTGTCGTTTAATATGTACCATTGTTATCCCTTTTTTGCCCATTTCACACCCTACAAATAAGAATCACTTTATGGTGCACGTTTTTGTTATCGGCGGAATGCGCATACCCAATATCAAGTAAGTACCAGCAGACATATTGAAAAAATATGCTTAAATACTCAAAAATATTAGGTATTATTATGGGTATTTTTAGTCCTTGTGAGGGAACATTTTTCCGTTTGGGCCGATTTCGCCCCGTTTCAATGCAAACCGATCTACAACTATAAGACGCATTTATGGAAAATTTGAACATTCTAGCTCCTTTCGTTTAGATGCTAGCGTGCTTTCAACAGACGGACGGACATGGCTAGATCGTCTTAGAATTTTGTGACGATCAAGAATATATATACTTTATAGGGTCTCAGGTCGATATTTCAAGGTGTTACAAACGGAATGACACAGTTAGTATACCCCCATCCTGGTGGTGGCTATATAAAAAATAATTTTGATGATTTTTCACTGTAATTCTGGTTGATTTTTTAAAAAAATCGTACAAAATAGAAGCCATTATTTTCATTTTTTATTTTCATATTTTTTGTGAGATAGACCTATCGCTTATTAGAATCAATTTCAGAATTCGTCCCTTCATCCATCAATTCTTGTAATACCGAAATTAATGGCCGATTCTAACAAAAATAGGCGCAAGTGAGTTTTACGAGGCAAGGATGGACGCTATTTAATTTGAAGCAAATCGGTTTAGATTTAAATATAACACAAATTATTTAGGAAATTATTGTCGTTTCTTTTTATTATGATAATATTGGTTTGGTTCGATTATGTATGGAACAAAATATCGGCCAAATGACCGCCTCGACATCAGCGGCACACCTCCATCCGATGGTCCACATTTTCGATGACGCTGAGGCATAATTGAGGTTCTATGTAGTTAATGTGCCGAATTATCTCATCCTTTAGCTCTTGAATTGTTGCTGGCTTATCGACGTACACCTTTTTTTTTCAAATAACCCCAAAGAAAGAAGTCCAACGATGTCAAATCACATGATATTGGCGGCCAATTGACAATTTTTGATAATATCTCGAAATAATCCTATCTATTTGTTTTTTTTACAGAACTGAAAAATGTCTACTACAACAGAAGTTATTGAATTTTGGCCATTTTATTTTGATCCTGAACCACAGTGGGGCGTGGCAAAACCCGTCGTATTTTGTACACTTTAATTGATTACACCGTGCGACAGTGCTTTTTGGACTTGAAAAAGACCATATTTACACGAAACTAGAAGTAATATGAAGAACAACTGTGTACTCAGTACCCATTGGCGTAATCTGAATTAGACATCTGATAGGAGACAGCAAACTTTAGTCGATACAATAATCACTGAGAACAAAATTATTCTCATTCCAGGTTGTTTGATAATAATTGAAATATGGAGAAGAAAATTTATGTCGGGTCAGCTAGTGTAAAATAAAGTACATATAAAAAAACTATTGTAGGCGAGTGACAGTTTTTTACGGAGTTGGGAAAAACAATTAAAATTACCATTTTCACATATAGTTCCGGACAACAAATAAGTCTTACTAGTGTCTATTCAAATAATGAATATAACGCAGGAGTAATCCAAATATGTACTTAAAGGGCCTAAATATTTGAGGTATTTATTGTGTGTATGTACTTTCCGTCTAGAGTGATCAAACCCGAGACCGGTCAACCGGGTTTTTCATCTGAGACCGACCGTCGGGTTTCTTAATATCGCGGTTTTTGAAACCGGGAAACCCGGGTATTTTATGTCGGTCACAACCGATTTTTAATAGTGCATCTTTTTCGATGCGAATTTGTTTTTAATATGCCACTTTTTATATTATTAGAAAATTTTTCAGTAAGGGTTACAAATTAACTACAAAACTTTACGAACACAACAAAACTGTGAGTCTAAAATGACGAAGTTAGATTTATTTCGGGCAGAAGATAAGTCAACGCCGGAAGGAAATTGACGAATTGATTATTTTTAGGGGTGTTTTCAAGAGCGATTTGCTCTTTGATCCCAGGAAGAAATATTCTGTTAATCATCATTAAAGAATCCAGTATTCACTCGTCCTGGAGGGTAATATGGCGTTTACCTTATGTCAACGTTGTACGTGGTTCTAGTTTACACTAGTTCAAAGTTGGTACTTTTGTGGCGTTTTGTGAGGAGAGCTTCGCTATTGGTATAATAACGCATTGATATCATTGGAATCGTCTGAAAGGTTGATGAACTCCCCTTTGCGAATATAAGAGAAAAGTGAAAAAATGTCTTGTATTTCAAGATATCTAAAAATACGCATAATCCTTTAATTTCATTTCAAACATATGATTTATTTTCTTATTTTTATGTATTTTAGCTTATTTTATTCTCTACAAGATATCAGAATCTCAGAATGGGGTAATAGGTTAAAAAATTATAGCTGTTGTTCAAAATGATTATCTAGTTCAGCAAGCTATAATTTGTAGTTTTTACGGTGTTAAAACCTTCTCTAAACTGATATTTTGGGAAAAATAGTTGCTGGACGAAAAGTAATGAAGTAATGTACATACTTAAATTTAAAAAAATATTATAAAATTCTTTAAACATCTCCAAATGATTTTTTGACAATGGGCCAAATTTTTCCTCAATTCAGACAGGAATGTTTGGAGTAGATTTCAGTGCGCTGAATATGATTATGACATCAGATTTATTCTATCACGGTATTCGAAAAAACCCGAAAACCCGACATTGCAGAAACCCCGGTTTTTTGATCACTATATTTCCGTCGCTGTTAGAAAGAATTGTTCTACGACAAATTACAATACGAATCATCCATATTTGCTTCTATCTCCAAAGATAGTTGTTAAGACAGTTTTAATATTTTTGAACATTCCGTTTTATGTATTTGTGGCAGCATGATATCATAGTGAAAGATCTAATTTTGAAGGATGACTTTTTGAAACTCCTCCCATTTCCTGCTGGCGAATATATGTTTAAATTGAAGGTGGCCGCTTATGGAGTGTGGCGGGCGGAAGTACTATCATATTTGACAACTGATAGCCCCGGTATATAAACCAGACAATGGCAGAATGGCGATTTTATAAGATTCGTTGGAGTCGTTTGATGTCATTATTTGCATCTATATTAAAGAGTGGTTGAGTATTTTAAATAGCTTAATTTCTTAAGTAACAAGCAGAATATGCACATATATATTCCAAAAGCATAATGGATGCGATATATCAGCACGATACAAATATTGTTGTTATTCTTCCAATTGTATCACACAAAACAAATAATAAGCTACGACAAACGGATTCTGGTAGAATGTATTGTCGTTTCGATATGATTATACTATGCAACAAAAAATTCAATTTTTTGTTCGAGGCTAAAAAAAAAATATTTTTTTGTGTGACTACTGATTCATAAAATCAACACCAAAAATTATGGATAATCGTTTTTAATTTTGTTTACTCTCGTTTTGGGAGACCTACTTATATGTTCAACTAGCAGTGCCCGTTACTTCGAAAATGATCGTGTTTGTCGAATTGGACTATTTTAGCTGAACTCCCTGCATATGTATCATTGTCTACCCAGTTTCGAAACAAGTGCAACCGCAGAGCCTTGTATAGCCCCGATCTCATGTTTCTAATTGTTATAAAGAGTGATTTTTTTGAGGTTAGGATTTTCATGCATTAGTATTTGACAGATCACGTGGGATTTCAGACATGGTGTCAAAGAGAAAGATGCTCAGTATGCTTTGACATTTCATCATGAATCGTCTTACAAACGAACAACGCTTGCAAATTATTGAATTTTATTATCAAAATGCGTGCTCTGTTAAGAAAGTTCATTGCGCGCTTCCATTTTATGGTCAGTTTATTCGACCCACTGAAGCGGCTATTCGGGCTATTGTGACTAAATTTCGCACCAAATTTACATTGTTGGACATTAAACCACCAACACGCTAACGTAGAGTGCGAACTGAAGAAAATATCGCAGCTGTATCGGCCAGTGTTAATGATGACCACCAATTTTCGATTCGTCGCCGTTCGCACCAATTGGGTCTCTGTTACTCAAAAACGTGGAAATGCCAAAATTGGACTAAGCGGATGGACCACCTAAGACGCAGCCGCGGTCAACATTTAAATGAAATTATCTTCAAAAAGTAAATGTCATGGACCAATCTAACGTTTCAAATAAAGAACCGATGAGATTTTGCAAATTTTATGCGTTTTTTTTTTTTTTTTAAAGTTATCAAGCTCTTAAAAAATCACCCTTTATTACCACCACTTTTTCCAAAAAGTACACATTTTGAAATATCACCATAGGTAACTCGTGTTCTCGCGTCTCCCCTAAAAATATGTGCTTTATTGGGTATCACGTTTATCCCTTTTCGTCCCGCGCCATCCATGAAAGTACACATTTTGGAATATCCACTTATGTTCCGCGTTTACGTGCGGAACATAATATAACCATACACAGACACCACTACGTGAAAAAATAAAAAAAAGACCCTTGTCTCCCAGTTTTGCACAAAGTCATGCACTTTTTTATGAGCACCCATACAGTGACATTTCCTCAGGTTCATACCATGCCAACCGTGAGGAAGTTGTAGCTCATGTCATATAGAACAAAAATCAAAAAACGTCATCTTCAAGGTTAAAATCTTTAAAAGATTCTATTTTTTAACCTTTTTCCCTTTTTCAAGGAAACTATGAACTACAAAAATGTACCTAAGATCTAAATAAGCAACTTTCTGGAACATATGAACTTCGTAACACTGTTTAGGTAGGAAAAATATATCTTGCACGAATGTTTCTGTTAATGGTCAGTCCGACTACAGTGCGTATGAGTGATATTATCCTTAATCAACAGCACGTATACGCTACCTGTACACACTACAGCCTATAAGATTTGTTCGACGACATTTGCGATGAAGTTTTTTGATTTTATATGTCCACAATTTTTGTTCTTTATGACAAGAGCTACAACTTTGCCACAGAAAATAAATCAAATTTCCAAACGGTTTGCAAGATATAAGCCTGAGAAAATGATAAATTTTTTGAAAAAATGACACCGAGGCCCATAAAAAGTGGATGACTTTGGACAAAACTGGGAGACACGGGGCCTTTTTTGGTCTTTTATCACCTAGTGGTGTCCGTATATGGTTATATTTCCATGACTTAAAAAATTACACACAGTGTAATTAAAGGGCTACACTTTCATAACTAGGGTGTGTTGATTTTAGACAATTTTTCATTTTCAAACACTTGTAGTGGTGGAATCCTTTACTTTTTCTCAGATATATTTATATTTGTTGATAAAATTTTGTTTAGCTCAGTATGTCGTCAAAAGAAAAATCGATTTTTTTTTTCAAAAAAACACGTTTTTTAATATTATTTGAACCAGTGGTTTAGTTATAGTTGTTCAAATTTATAAAAACGTGTTTTTTTAAATCGATTTTTCTTTTGACTGAACTTTTGATTTACTGAGCTAAACTAAATTTTATTAAAAATTTATTTAAATACACGTTTTCGAAAATCAAAAATTTTCTGAAATAAACACATCCCACTACTCTCACCATTCTTATCGTATATGTTTCGAAAAATCCAATTTTACTGCACTTCTACGAGGTCAGAGGAATTGACATACCAAATTTCACGACTCTAGCTGCCCTACTTTAGTTGTTACTTATAATTGAAAAAATTTAACAAAATATATTTTATATTAATTCGAAAAAGTAACATTTCCTTAGCAAAAAATGAAAGCAGAAAATATTTTATTTTAAGAAAAATTAAAAAAATTAAATATTTATAGTTTGAAATTATTTATTTTTTAAAAGTCAGAAAGAAACGTTCTTAATTAGAGATCTGATCAAAGTAAAGAAAAAAATTAGCTTATCTCAATTTTTTGGAAATTTGACTTAGACCACTATCGGCACATGTACAGATTAAAGGTTATTATGATGGCTACAAATGTTGAGAACATCACTTTCAAATAGAAATAGTAGCTTAGAAACAGTCTCTAAAATATAGCGATTTTTTTGAATAAAATATTATTTTCTGTTACAAAAAAGTCAATAGTCTTTTTTTTTCTTCGTTAATATTCTAAAATAATGAAAAAAAAATTCTGTTATCTAAAATAATCTATTTTTAGGAGACTGTCCCAAAACTACTGTCTATATGTGAAAGTGAAACGTGCAGCATTTGTAGCCATTAGAATTTACTTTAATTGTATGTATGAGCCAGGTTTATCGGACTTATATTTCCAAAATGAGAATACAAATATTAATATAATAAAATAATAAATAATAGGTACCTTACCTTGAGCAAAAATTTTATTTTAGTAAAAAATTAAATAAATATATATTCATCATTTTTAATATCGTCTTGGAGTTTAGAAAGCCAAAATACATTAGAAAATTTTAAACATAGCCCTTCGAAAACATTTGCATATTTTAGTTTAAGCCAAGTTCAACTCAAGTTCTGTAATTAGATCCTCCAGCTCCAGCGATTATAACCGTTGGTAGTTGCTATCCACATGTTCCTAGAACCTCATCCAGGTTGCATTTGATGACTTTCGTGAAGAGCAAAAAAGATTCATTAATGGAAGAGTTCGAGGATTAACATGTAAAATATATGAATGTCATACAAATGTACACGAATATGTTCTACCAGAATCTGTTGATCTAACCTTATTATTTTAAAAAAGTAAGATTTTTTGTACAGTATAATTGTTGTTTTTTAAATTTTGTGAAATTGAAATAAAACACTTAGAAGCAAACAAACAAAGACATGTTTTGATATATAGTTCCAATACTTTTTCGAACATTTGTGGATTGGAAATTGCATTCGGTTTGAAATCGGTTGGAAATTGCATTCCATAGCTGGAATTGCTGTTGGCAATAATATTACTACATTATTTGGAAATAGTACTCATAAATTTAGTTTAATCATAAAGAGTATACACCAAGTAAGGATTAATAGAGTTGCAAAATGTAAGCTGAAAGGGGAACGGAAATCGGATACATCCAGTGCAGGTATACAAAATCTTCGTCTCAAACCTGGTCAAAGAAAACTTTCTCCTCTGGACAGTGGTAAGGATCAAATTCCATTGACCAAAATTCAAGAAATTGATATACACCACTTTCAATTGAAATTGAGAAAATATAACATCATATTGAGAAAATACAAATTGAAAATGAAAAATGTAAACTGAAATTGGGCAAAAACAAATTGAAATTCAGAAATGCAAATTGAACTAAAATTTAAATTCAGAATATACAATTCGTTATTGAATTGAAAATAAATAAAATTCAATTTATATTTCTCAGTATTTTAGTTGTATTTTTGTTGACAAAGAAAAGTATGAATTGGCCATAAAACTAACAATACGGTAGCACATCTCTTTAGTAAGACGAAATCAAAAAAGAAAAAAATCCAATGTGGTATACAAGATCAAATGTAATGGCGACGTGTCCAACATATGCCGAAAGGTATATGTTGGTACGACAAAAACAAAACTGAAAACTAGAATTTATTCCTACAAATCACACCAAAAAGCAATAGACAAACCAATTGAACAACAAACAGCACTCGCAGCCCACTGTACCTTGGCTGGACATAAACCTAACTTTGACGATATTGATATATTAGTGGAAGAGAGAAATTATGCGAGAAGATACACGTTAGAAATGCTACATATTATTGACGTCGCAGCGGAAAAAAGACTCAATTACAAGAGATACACGGACGGTTGCGCTAAAATTTACAGAAACTCTATTGACAAGCATAGACGTAGATTTAAGCAGTAGAGTAACAAAGCTTGTATTGTGAACAGCGGTTTTTTAAGTTTTTTCTATTAATGTAATTATTTTTGTTATATATAAATATGTCAATTCTATAGTCTATTTTGTTTGTAATATGTTAATGTATGTTTATTTGTATAGATCCCTGAGGATGACCAACGAAGTTGGTCGAAATATTGGATTTTTAAAATAAAAACAAAACATAAAAGAAAAATCTTAACCTTTTAATTACATGACCTATTTCTGAATATTATTTTTTTTGGATTTTAATTGGTGTACACAATTTTCAGTTAAAATTGAGAATATACAAATACATGTTGAAATTGAGAATGTACAACTTAAAATTCAGAAATACAAATTGTACTAGAGAACATACAAACAGATAATGAGAAATGTAAATTGAAATTCAGCAAATACAATTTAAAATTGAGAAAATAGAAACTGATATTCAGAAATGAATACTAAAATCGAGAAAATGAAAATTGAATTTCAAAAATTTAAATTCATTTGTATTTTCTCATTTCGGTTGTTTATTTATCTATTTCAGTTAACATTTCTGAATATCAATTTGTTCTGAATGTAATACATTCGAATTTCAGCTATTCGATCAAGTAATTTCTTCTTAAGAACCAAATGGTAAGGAGAAAGATTTCAAGTAGAATAAAATTCAAAACGCTTTGCGGTGAGGTTTTCGGGTATATACATATAATACGCATATATGATTTTCATATAACGTATATATATATATTTACGACGTATAACATCATGTTAACGCAAGCACTCCATACAGAAGGATCACTGATGATTTGTCCCTACACAGGACAATGAAATACGTATATGGTCAAATGTGTGTATGGTTGAATGTGGTTCTCCTCCTATCCATTACCAAAACAAAGATTTTCTTCTTAAGGAGAAATTACTTGATCGAATAGCTGAAATTCGTATGTATTACATTCAAAACGCATTGAAAATCAATCAATCGATCACTAAACAACACAAAAACTAATAATTAAAATGTGATTTTTTCATTGGAAAAAATAAGCTTAACTCATGGTAAACAATATGTTGATGATTTCCCGTACTGTTCCGGGATCCCGGGAAATTGAAAAAATAATTCCCATTTCCCGGGAAATAAAATGTTCGGGAAAATGCAAACCCTATCAATCAATTGATGAGTTCTGATTTTCAAATAGAATTTCTGAATCCCAATTGATGATTTCTGAATTACAATTATTGTTTTCTGAATTACACCTGAAAATGGTGTATATCAAAAGATATTAATTTGAGCAGTTTAAATTTGATTCTATACTAATGGGCTAATACTAATACAATTGGAGAAAAACCATAATGCACTACGTCTGATTGTCCCATTGAGTCAGATTCGTGAGGGTCATTAGTAGATGAGGATAGTGTCAACGAATCTAAATTAGTAGAAGGTGCATCACAAACCTGAAACACATATGACTACAGACTGCATTAACGATCTTCACATTACAATTGTTGAAAATGAGGAGTCTCGTTTGAACTGTGAAAGCAAACAGTCGCATTGAGCTAACTGTCAAAAAAATTAAAATAAATTCTCATAAAAGAAAATACAAATTTTCTTCCAAATTTTGTTTCTTTTGGTTTTTTCGTACCGAAATTTAATATTCGTTGGAATATTATTTCAAAAGTTAAGCGGATATTGTTGCACGATGGTTAATCCTCCATCTAAAAAAGAGGATAATGAAGCTAAGGATGCATTACCCCCGGATATAAGGACGAGGAATTCCAACAAATTGGGAGATTTATTGCTATCCGCCTGTCTCGATACAAGTTCATCGGATGTTATGAAGCCAAAAGCGCATCGGCCGAATGTGACTGGAGCGAAACCTAAAGAGAAACCCCAAATCATCAATGATATACAAATTATCAATAATGAAGTTCCGAACACGCAAAAGGAACTGAAATCATGTAGCCGAGGAAACTATGATATGGACATCGAAATCCAACTTTCCGAATCAGAGGACGAATTTACTGCTGTTGCAATGAAACGTAAGCGAGTGAATACTGGAAGAAATCCTGGACGTTCTAATGGAAATGTAGATAAGTTATTACATGATAAGGTAGAGGTAAGCCAGAATAGATTCGCTTTATTGGATGGTCTAAATATAGAATCCGGGGATATTCCGAGTGACACGAAATCTCGGCCTGCGCCAGAGAGGAATCAGAGGGGTCAGGTGGCTAAAGTTAAATTTTGTCCACCAATTATTCTTCACAATGTTAACATGGCGGGTCTTATCGCGCAGCTTAGGGAGAGAAAAATTGTTTTCAAAATTGTCAATAAGTCTCGCTTCAAAAGCAAATTATATTTAGCTGATGTATCTGCACATTCGGAAATGATGGAACTGCTGAGAAGTAAGAAGTTTGACTCTTATTCGTACACTCCAAGGAAGCTTAAGAGAAATAATTTAATTTTGAGAGGATTATTCCACCAGACTGACGTGGAAGAGCTAAAACTGGCTTTGGATATATTGCTACCGGGTTATTTCGAGTCTGTGAAAAAATTTCAGACAGATATGTCGCGTAAGAGGAATGTGGACACCGGGTTATTTATGGTGACGTTGAAACCAGGGATAAGGGTAGGTGAGGTTATCTCGGAAAGGTATCTTATGAATCAGGTGGTATCATGGGAGCGCCCCAATGGTAATACTAAGGAGGTTCAGTGCTGGCGATGTCAGAAGTTTGGTCATATCTCGATGAATTGTAACAGGGAGTTTGCATGCCTTAAGTGTGGTCGCTCTCATATGAAGGGAGAATGTGAGATGGTATCTGTGGATAAGAGCGTTTTGTTCTGTGTTAATTGCGGGGGGAATGGTCACCCGGCTAATTTCAGGGGATGTCCATATTTCAAGTAGTACATGGAGAGGAAAAAGGAGGCACTGATTCGGAGTAGAAATTCAAAGGATGTTGTTGTTTCTAAGGTGAATAGAGCCGTGCAGGGATCGGCGTTGGTATCAGAGGGAAGGACTTTCTCCAGTTTATTTGGTAGTTCACGGAATGAGGAAAAACCTATGTTGGTTAGACCTAAAATTATTGAGGAATTTTTGAAAGTAGCTAGGATGATTTGCCAACCTGAAGAGGTTGCATTGGAGGATAAAATTTCGAATTTCATGGGAAGATATTCTACGTTAACGAGGGCTCAGGCAAGAGCCGAATGTTTGGATCTGTTGAATGAGGTTAGCAATCGTTATGACCCGTAGATATTTAAATATTTTAACATTTAATGTGGGATCACTTGTTGATCAGAGTAGAAGAATCGATTTAGTTGACGTCTTAAACGTCAACCAAATTGATGTTGCTTTTGTTCAAGAGACACACTTGAATATAGGACAGAGGTTATTTTTGGGAAAGTATACGTTTCTTCGAGACAGAAGTGCATTAGGCGTTGGAATAGTGCTGAAGATTTCGATTGAGTTTAACAGGGTGAATATTGATAATTTATCTTTTCCTAATGTTTTTATAGAGATCAATTTGATGGTTGATGGCTGTCTTAGGAGATTTATTTTTGGTTGTTTGTACTTCCCTTGCAATGCCCGTTCTTCTGTTATATTTAATGGTTTAACGGCAATTAGGAATTTCTCCTTGAATTACGACGGTGTTGTGCTAGGTGGAGACCTTAATGCCAAGAATGTTATTTGGGGTGATATTGGTGGAAATGTTAACGGGAATGCCCTCTCGAATTGGTTAAATCAGTATTCGAATGACTTCGTACGTATTTCGGACACAGCCCCTTCGTATCCAAATGGATGCTCTTTTTTGGACCACTTCGTAATTAGCACTAATTTGATAGACGATCAGAACCGGAATTATTCCTTCACAACCCTTCCATCCTTTTCCGACCACTTTCCTCTGAAATTGCGTTTAGGTCTATCTAATTTGGAGATCATTATGTGCCAGACACGTTCATTCGTATCATACAGGAATACGGATTGGGGTGGTTTCAGGTCCGATGTGGCAGGGAGACTTGCCTTGGATTTCCCTCCTTTGAATAGGAATATTCGGAATGATGAAATTGATTCTGTTGTTAATAAATTTTCTTCTGTCATTAATGAGATTTCGGATATTCATTCGGCCAGGGTCGAATGTTCTGGTAGGAGATTTATTATTTCGGATCGCATCAGGAAACTTTTTAGGGTGAAATATTTTTGGCAGAGGCAACTTAAGAGAATTTTTCATAGGACGTTGAACAGGAATCATCCCGAATATATACGTCTTTCTGGACAGATTCGCTTGATCAAGATAATTATTAAGGAACAGGTTGAGATTGAGCAAGCACGAATTTTCCATGAACGTGTTAGAAAAAATAGACCTGGACCAAGGGCTTTCAAGGAGATATATGGAATCATTGGAAACAGGAAAAGGGCGAGATTATCAGAGATTTCTGTAGATGGTGAGAATGTGGAGAGTTTGGATGCGAAACTGAGTTGTCTGAAGGATCATTTTGGTTCGATTTATGGTGGTTCTTCTGTAGAAGGAGTAAACTATCCTTTTGAGCAAGGAGTCAGTTATGCCTTCTCAGTTTATGGTTGTTTATGGTTTTAATTATTTTATAATTTTATGGGGCTAAATCCAAACCAAACGTTAAACGTCCAAGCTGGATTATAACCAATTACTATGTAGTTATTATCCTTTTAATGTAAATCCCAACCAGACGATATACGCCCAAGTTGGATAATACACTAATTTATTAGGATTTTTATAGGTTTTATAAAAAAACTCCGCTTTTAATATTTAAGGTGTTTATTCGTAGACAGCTTCTCATGGAATAGGCTTAAAGCTAGGATTGACACATTGTTATAAAGATTTTTAATAGAGTCAAAAACATAAATCAATAACTATAGTGTATGTATTTGTAACAAAATAAATGAGTGACACTTTAATATAATTACATATGTTGAACAAGGAGCGAATGATAATTGTATGATAATATGTGTTTGTAACAACATTAATGAGTAACAATTGAGTGACACATATGTTAAACAAGGAGCGAATGATATCGAGTAAATGAGTAATAAAGAGAATTCTAATAAATCAAAATATGAGATTATGAGTGATAATATATTTAAGAGAATGAATTTAACAGTGGGCGAAAATGCAAATAACGTATTTAAGACAGTAGTGATATTCTTTGATGTGAGTGTAAAAAGGTGTAAATCAAATTATAAAATGTATGTAAAAATTATAAAATGCATGTAATAAATTTAAGGTCCGCTACAATTCCCCCAATAGGGATACTCACGAAATAGATGATACAGTTCAGAATCGCTTAGGTTCCCTTCCTGATAATTTATACACTTTCAGTCGAGATTTTCCTGCGGATAACTCTCAGGGGAATCCTGGACTAGTATCGCCGAATTCTGTAGCGACTTATGCAAGGGCACTGAATAACAAAAGATCCACGGGTTTGGATGGAATTTCCAATTTTATTATTAGAAGGCTGCCCATGGAAACATTTGGATTTTTGGCAGTCATTTTCAATAATTGTTTAAGTGTTGGTTATTTTCCTGATGCTTGGAAGGAGGCTAAGATATGTCCGTTGAGAACGAAACCAGGAATTTCTGATATAGGCAATATAAGACCAATATCTTTACTGTCGAATGTAGGGAAACTTTTCGAGAAGGTGATAATGGATAGAATGGATGTCAATGTCGAGGGGGGATATATTCCTGATTACCAATTTGGTTTTCGGAAGGGCCATTCAACGACACATGCATTAATGAAATTTCATGGTGACATTATAACCAATTTGAGGCAGCGAAGGTGTACGGTGGTCGTTTCTCTTGACATAGAGAAGGCTTTCGACAGGGTATATCAACAAGGAATATTATTCAAGATGCTTAGAATGGGATTTGACCCGCATATAGTAAGACTGCTTCGAAGTTTCTTTACTAATAGGAAATTTTGTGTACACTTGGATGGAATGTGCTCCACACTGGGTGTGGTGAACTGTGGGGTGCCACAGGGCTCGACGTTGTCTCCTCATTTGTACAATATTTTTATTAGCGACTTTCCACACGAATTTGCAGGATCGATTGGTTTATTATATGCTGATGATTCGTTACTTTATGCCCATCATGAGTCTCCTGTCAGCGCACTTTCAAATGTTTCTCGTCACCTTGCGGAGGTTCGTAGGTATTTTGAAGAATGGGGTATTAAAGTTAATACGTCGAAATGTGAGGCGATATGCATCCGTAATGCTTCTAGGAAGTGTAAGGCATATGTGGTGCCGGAGAGCAAAGGCCTGAGATTGTTTAGTAATGGCATTGAAATACCTTTCATGGGACGGATTAAGTACCTCGGTGTCCACTTCAATAGATTGATGAAATTTAATGAGAACGCTAGAATATTTCTAAAGAAGGCATACAAGATAAAGGGCTCGTTTGGCAAACTTTTCCATAATAGAAGTCTTCCGGTGGAGACAAAGCTTCTGCTGTATAAGACGTGTATACGCCCCGTTATTTTGTATGCCTTCCCTATTTGGTTTGCAATTTCTCCAACTGTTATGAAGGAATTAGAGGTAATGGAGCGCAAGGTTCTTAGGCTTTGCACTGGTAAACATTTTGAACACAGCACGAAACGCTATTCGAATAGAGTGGTTTATGAATGTGCGGATGTTGTTCCTCTGTCTACATATGGTTTGGCCATGTTAGAGAGATTTATTGACAGAGCTCCTCTTCATGAGAATTCTCTGGTGAGGCGGATTGCAGATGACCAGGCGGGATGGAATTGGAATACTTCCAATTATCTCTCTCCGTTTGGTTTTGACGGGACATTTGATGATTCTCTGGCGACGCCGAGATTTTATGTTACTGCTTGTCCCGATACAAATAGGGGCTGAAATTTTATCTTTTATCTTTTTCATTTTCGCTCTGTACATATTATTATTTTATTTTAGTTGTAAGATTTTAGGTTAAGTTTTATTTTTAAGATAGTCTAAGTCAATACATTTAGCAATTGTTCGCTATATATATGTTAATGCCGGGAGCAAGCATGTAATCTATTCTTACTGGATCATTTTAATTTATTTCATACACTGATATGAGAAAGTTTGGTACTGTATTTCATATATTATCAGTTCTAAAATAATACATTATAGTTTTTAATACACTTTTTGTTATAGATATATTTGATTATTATAAGCAACAGGATATGAAGACAAATCAGTCTCAATAAAGAATTCAATTCAATTCAAATTGTTGAAAATGAAGTATGTAACTGAAATTACAGCACGTAGAATGATCCTAACAATATGTGTAATTATAAGGTTATGAACAAGTAATTATTAATACTGCCTTAAGGTATGCTATGCTAAAATAAGTATTATGGGATTACAATTTATTAAATGAAGTAGTAAATTTAGTTAGTAAATTTATTAAATGAAGTAGTAAAATGTAAAGTGGAAAATACGTTTAAATTAGTATGGGAGGCCCATTTGAGTGGGTCCGTATGGTCCACTTTAACGGTAGGTATTCCTATGAGAAATAATACACTATCTGGATAATTTGATCAAGATCCGATGTAATGTGAGGGTTTTAAGGCGGTAATAATGAAAATTGGAGTAACAACTGTAAGGAGGCTGTTAGAAAACAGGAGCAGCACTGGTCCAATTTTACGATAAGTATTCCAATATTAAATATAACCTCTGGATAATTTGATCAAGATCCGATGATAAATGCAAATTTTACAGCTTTAATGGGGTAACTCGGAGGACATTTGTAAGGGGCCTATAAGAACACTTGCTGTTGTACCAAAACATGGACCCACATTATTCACTTTCACGCTAAGTATTCCTATTCTGCAAAATTTGATCGAGGCTCGATGTAAGAAGTAATTTATAGAGCAGTAATGGGGTGAACGGGGGGCCCATCTGTATGGGGGTTACATCAAAATATGGACCGATGTATCGAGAGATAAATGATAAAAAGGTGAGGAGTGCCTTGCGTCCTCTTCAATTTTTTATTTCACAAATACAAGAACATATGGGCATCTCCTAGTGGCCCGGACGCGACATTCGCACGCATTAAACTACGCCAAAAACAATAAAGAAACTGAAAAAGTCAATCAGCCTTTTTAGTGTTCTAAAGCGCTTAAAGAGTACTACATACTAAAAATATATCGTCAGGATTTAGTACAAATTAGTATAAAATTATAAACAATTTTACATCGAAACGGACGCGACAAAAAACAGAAGTACTTTTGAAGGTCTTATATGAATATACAAAGTTCAGCGATTTTTAGAGAACTTCATTTTTCCATATATACATGTAAATGGAAGTCAGAGGATATAATTTGTTCGTAGATTTATGAAATATAAGAATTATCTTAAATTTTTTAATTAGGTACAGCAGAAATACAGATGCGACAAAACGGACGGGACAAACATTTCCACTCGTAGTAAAAAAATTTAGTAATTTTCGTTATAACACTTCAACTTTTAATAAAAATAAAAGAGAACAAGGTTCATAATAAAAAAATGTTGTCGAAATAATGAACAAATAAATTTAAAATCTATTAATGTAGTCTGATTTCATTATTTCTTTGTAGACCTTTTTGGGAGACGTCCATATGTTGAAACTAGATAGTCGCAGATAGTCAAAAAATATAGCTCAATTAGATCTGGGTCCAGAAATCAGTATTATTTATTTTGGAATAAGAAGAATTCACACGCAAAATTTCATGTGTTGTTTTTTTCAGACTTCGTGCACAAAACTAAAAATAAAATCTAAACCAAACGTCAAACGCATTGTTTGGTACTTATACAAAAGAGTTACTATGTCTGTTGTTCAAAGTACCATTACAAATATGTTTTTGTAAGAATAGGCAATTATTGAGTAAATTCGTAATTTGCGAAGAGTGCCTTGAGGCACAGATGTAGTCAGATGTAGTCAGTACAGCTTTAAATAAAATGTTTATGTTTTCTGTTCTTTGTCCTGTCACTTCGAAAACTATAAATTCTTTTTTTAGACCTTTGCAATACAATATACATTGTTTAAATTATTTTCAAACGACTGACTTCATTTATTTTACAAGTCCAAAATCGATTTTTTCCGGGTTTTTAATTTTTTTCATATGGAGTTTAACAGGCAAATCCCGTAAAAGTGAATTTTTGGGTGTAATCCGAATAAAAATCGATATGATTTAAATTATTGTATTTACAACATTTTTATTGTGGAAATGATGGAAAAAATATGCGGGATTCCCGTACGAATTTCTTGGGATACGGGAAATGAAAAATATACGAATTCCCGGGAATTTTCCCGCGGGAAATCCCGTGATGCAAACCCTAATAGAGACACACACAGAATAAAATGCATTACGTAGAAACGAATTTTAAGACACGTGAACATAGTTTTTGAGCTTCTTTTGTGGGAAAAATTAGTTTGTTTGTGGTAAACATGTCATCACTTGTTGTAAATGAACAAAAAGAAATATGTTTATATCAAACAGTTTTCCTCGTTTGTCGAAATGGATTTGTATTATCATTACAAACTCCCAAAACATTTAGAAGTAAAAGAAACCGTTCTTGTTGCATCTGTGATGAAAATAGGTCACATCGGTTCAGATTTAGATACAGCTCCATACAAATGTCGCTTCGCAAAAGTTACATCTTAGCGCTCTACAAACCACGTATTGCAAACGGAATATACAAAAAGCCAGCCACACCATATTATATTTGACCTGTGAACATCAGTTGTGGAAATTGAATATGCGGGTCAATGTTTTGATATAGCCCTTATACAAATGTCCCACCCGGTTTCTATACTCAGAGAGGGGTATATCATTCGGTTGAACTGAAAGAAATTTAGAAATGCAAATTGTATATTATTTAAATTTATTTAAAATTCTTAGGTTTTTTCTTAGGTTACTCCAATATAATATTACTCGCCAATAGATTTTCACATAATTATTAGTTTAGAGTTAAATTACTTTTCAATGATTTCATTTCAATTAGATATACCATTTTCAGACGAGTTATTTTAAAAAGAGCTTAAAAATTCTATATTTTAGTGCTTCAGAAAGTCTACACCATTTGCAATTGAAATTGAAAAAAATCCATTTGAAATTAAGATTTTCCATTTCAAAATGCGAAAAATCCAATTGAAATTAAGAACTTCCATTTCATAATGAGAAAATTCCAATTGAAATTGAGAATTTTCATTTAAATTGAGAAAATTCCAATTGAAATTGAGAATTTATATTTATAATTGAGAAAATTCCAATTGAAATTGAGAATTTCCATTTCAAATTGAGAAATTTTCAATTTAAATTGAGAAAATTCCATTTGAAATTGAGAATATTTCTGCTTTGGCATAAATCTTATGTGTTGTGAAGCGGTATGTACCATACGTGACGATTTATTGAATGTACATAATCAAATCAATTGTGCCACAGAAAAAAAGGCTCATTCAGAGTTTGTTCCCGATCCTATGGTGCTCCTTCAACATGTCTCTAACGAATTATTATACAGCTATACTGAATAGAAGAATCGGCTTATTCAATGCGCGTTCAACACAAGAATGAGTTCTGAGGAGATGATCGCTTAATTCCGTACCTGACTGGAACAAGTCTTTGAAAACTGCCACTTGATAATTATATTGTAGTTATTTGATCCAAGGTTAAGGGGAATCACAAATCGCCAAATATAATACCACAGAGAATTGCATACAATATACACATGTTCCAGCATTTATATGAAATGGAAATTCTCAATTTCAATTGGAATATACTCGATTTCAAATGGAAAATCTCAATTTCAATTGGAATTTTCTCAAATTCAAAATCTCAATTTCAATTAGAATTTTCTCAAATTGAAATGGAAAATCTTAATATGAAATGGAATTTCTCAATTTCAATTGGAATTTTCCCAATTTCAATTGGAAATGGTGTAGAAGGTTTTAAACAAATATATGTTCGAAATCTTTCTGGGGCGAGGGTTTCAACACCTCCCCTGCGTACGGCCCTGCCGATGTCCATCATTTAGTCATCATTCGAAATGTATTGACTGCAGCTGTTTATTTTTTATAAAATACTAAAACCTAATACAAAAAAGTTATCAGTTGTCACTATGAAGAAAAAAAAACACAAAAATAATACAAAGGTCCAATAATTCGACCTATAAGTTAATCTAAGCCATGAATCAAAATTCAAACGGGAAAACTTGATTTTTTATGGGTGTTTTCAGGAGCGTTTAGCTCCCAGGTGGATTTTCGTGGGGTGACTGGAAATTGTTTTTTACCATAATCCAAGGAAATAGAAAATTAAATTCCCCTCTGTTCACGATATGGATGGGTTACTGCAATTTTAGTCAACTGTGCTGACCCTTTTAAAATAGTCGTCTTCATTCCGAAGCCTCCTAGCAATAGTGTGATAATTCTTAGAGCTTATTCTATATAAATAAGTTAGTTAGCAACGATTTGGCCAGGTGGTTCATCTACACGTATAACAATATTTCTGAAGAGCTTTCAATGATTATCATAGTATTGGCGTATAGAATGCATTTACATATTCGTGTTAATTTGTTTGCAGACATGGTTTTATAACCACAAACAATCCTTTTTAAAAAGATAAAAAATATTTTCGTCGACTTTTTCTTATTTTTTGGTGCGAGCAACATATTTTTGAAGACTGTTCCCAAACTACTGTGAAAGTGTAATTCGCAATATTAGTAGTCATCATGTATACCTTTAATTTAACATATAACTGGGTGTTATCGGACTTATATTTCCAAAATGAGAGTATAAATATTTTATATTACAGAATTTTGGAATTTTTCTAAAATAAATAAAAAATACCATCAACATTTTTTTAAAGAGCTTAAATGTATCGGAAAATGTTATATATAACTCTTCGACAAAATTGTTGTTGCATAAAGTTATCCAGTTACATCTTGTCATGCGAATGAGCGAATTAATGATGGAAATAAGACGTAAGCTGCAGTGGCATAATTTCGGCAAACTAAAGGGTGGTTAAATTTTAAGGGCCAATGAATGAATGATTTTGAATAAAATATAAATTATTTAGGAAATTATCGTCATTTCATTTTATTATAATAATATTGGTATGGTTCAATTATTTATTGAACAAAACAGCCGCGACCTAAGCGACACACCTCCATCCGATGGACCAAATTTTCGATGACGCTGAGGCATAATTGAGGTTCTATGCCATTAATGTGCGAATTATCTCATCCTCTAGCTCTTGAATTGTTGCTGGCTTATCGACGTACACTTTTTGTTTCAAATAAACCCAAAGAAAGAAGTCCAATGGTGTCAAATCACATGATCTTGGCGGCCAATTGACATCGCCACCACGTGAGATAACACGGCCATTGAAATTGTCGCGCAAAAGAGCCATTGTTTCGTTAGCTGTGTGGCAAGTGGCCCCGTCCTTTTGAAACCACATATCGTCCACAGCCATACCTTCCAATACGGGCCATAAAAAGTTCGTTATCATCTCACGATAGCGAAGATCATTCACAGTAACTGCCTGACCGGCCTCATGTGGGAAAAAATACGGCCCGATGATGCCACCAGCCCACAAACCGCACCAAACAGTCACTCTTTGTGGTTGCATTGGTTTTTCGACAATCGCTCTTGGATTATCATTCGGCCAAATGCGGCAATTCTTCTTATTGACGAATCCACCGAGGTGAAAATGTGCTCATCACTGAAGATGATTTTCTTCGAAACTTGATTATCCACTTTTGCCTTTTCTTGGCATCATTCTGACCGTCAATGGTCAGAATGGTCAAGAGGCTGTAGTTATTGAGTCAATTGCACCTTGTAAGCGTGTAAATGCAAGTCTTTATGCATAATGTTCATCAACGACGAGCGTGAGAGGTGCAATTGTTGGGCACGACGACGAGTTGAGGTGGACGGGTCTTCAGCCACACTATCCCGAACAGCAGCAATATTTTCTGCAGTACGAGCTGTACGATCATGCACTGAACACTGGTTCCAAATTTATTTTTAATGGCGTAAAGTCGAAAAGTAAAGATATATTCGTGTAATTTTGCATATTTGGGCCGATCGGACCACACCCACTATCACCTCCCATATAAACTCAATACATAACCAGCATAATTATCAGCCTGTGTTAGTACAGGGTGACCAAAAACAAAATTTTATGAAAGCTTAAAAGAATAAAATTTATTTCGCTTTGACGAACAATGTTTTTCTGAACATTATTACAAAAGCAAAATATAGCATACAAATATTCTACTTGACACTGCAATTTACATAATTATTTCAGGAAATAATATAAAATGTCTACATGTGTACAGAAAAGTGAATGACGTTATTTACCATGTTAAAGGTACTTGCAATAGCTTTAAAATGAGATATCGATGGGTCTCATACATAAATCTGACACGGAGATATGAAGAAATATGTGTACTATGGCTTATCGAAAACTGTGCTACAAAAAAGTGGCAATTGTAGGAGTTTGCCGAAAAATACTGACTAGATATTAATTCCACCATAAACTACACACTCAGACGTACACTTTCACATTTACACTTTGAGTCAAGTTGAGTCCTACATATATCTTTTGGTCCACCACATTTATAGTTTATGCTCACTACGAGTCATTAAGTTACAACACTTTAAATGACTCTCAGGCTTGAGGTGTTGCCACCTAGTTTTCTCCAACATATTTTCTTGATAGCTTGGAGTGTTGCAATTAAGAAAATATATACACATTTAACAATTTCCAATTTATTTTTTTTTTGAATTTCTGCCAAAAATTATTATATAAGTTAGGGCCATAGTGCTCTGGTGTATTCACATCTTCTACATACCCGGTTTGCTCAAATTTTTCCGATTGTACGTACATTTGGACGATTAAATTGACCGCAAAAATCACGAAGTGCACGATATGTATTTTGATTTGAACGCCCATTTTCATAATAAGCCTGAATAACTTTAACGCGTTGCTCGATTCTGTATCTTTTCATGATACAAATTGAGTTAGAGAAATGTCAAATGAAATGCAGAATAAAACTTGACGTTCAGGTGTGGTTCACATTCAACATCGGCCCTTACAACTTAACCACCCTTTATTTGTATTAATTTCTTCTGATGTCCATCTATTTACATTGCATTGTTTTCTGTTTGGTCATTATTTATGTGCTTTTGTATGTCAGTATGCATATTCTTTGAATTAAAAATGAAAAATTGAATTTTCGTCTTCTAGGTGGTTATTGTGCCATATCTCACTTTTATTCTCCAGGTAATAATTTGGCGATGATAATCTATCGACCACAATCGTCTGTAATTGAGGTTACTTCCGCAATACGAATATGATTGTTGCTGTAATATTATTCTTCATTATTACTTCGCTTGTTAGGATACATCCTTTCCTTCGGCAAAGTATTTCAATTTATTTTCGCGTTTTAAATTTAATTTTTTTAGACTTATTTCCGTGTAATGCAAACTTACCTTTTGTGCAAATCGTAAGAAATCTGTTTAAACATTTTTTTGTTTTTTACAAAAATCATAATTCACTTTATTTACTTTTTTCATCAAATTCTTAAACTTATGATAATTTTGATTAAATGATAACTATAATTAAAAATCTAGCCTATATACTTGAAATTAAATTTGAGCGTTAATGTCTTGTGGTCGGATAAAATCCAACTTGATAATTGTTAATGTATTAACCTAGAAAATTAACTCGATTTCTTAAAAATCATTATAAAATTAGTTAAAGTATTACTAAAATCTATTCAAATGGAATTGTGCGATTAAATTAGTTAGTAAATGTTTGCGATAGTCAATGATGATGGTTTTAATATTTGTGATATTAGTCGTTCTATGCTGAGAGGATGATTTGACAATCTAACGAATCTTGGCAAATGGCTGATTTGATTTTCTTTCGTTAATGTTCAGTTTGACTTTTCAAACCTCCCTCTCACCCCTAGGATTTATTTAAAAAGTTAATTGTGTTTTTTTCATTTCGAATGTGATGATAATTCAGTCTCAACAAATACAATTTTCGCTAACGATTTCTATGAGATTAAACAAAAGTAACCTAACGATATGCTTGCTGCTGTCGTCTGCCTGCCTTCGATTAAAGACTAAGAGTATAATTAAGTTGTTAAATTTATGACTGTTTTTGGAAGAGAACATTAAGGGTTTAGGGGTTTAAACTTTAAAGTAAATTCTTTAGACATTCTTCTCCGGCCTCTTGGTTAACTATGCAAAAAGAAACGGATGACACACTCAGTACATACGTACGCTTGACTTGTCTCGCTTAAATATTCTTAGAGAAACTTTTCCAGTTTGATAATTATCTGATACGAAAAGTAGTTAAGTCTATTTTAAGGATCCGTCTCCGGCTCGTCTCGTTCCCTTCTCTGCCTGGGCACTGCTACCGCTCAATAGAAGCGAGCGAACGTAGACACCAGTCTTGTCTTTAAGTCTAAAAGCTGTCCTTAATATGAGCGCGAGAGAAGGAAAGAAAAAAGTGGCGGTGTTAAGAACACACACATCAAGTTCACAAGGAAAGCTTAAGGATAATAGACAGTGGTGAGTAAAAAAAAGTTTCATACTCTATATACTAAACATGGCCTTAAAAGTTTTCATTAAAATCTCGGTATTAAATTCAAAACGAGGACATACTAATTACTTAATCCTATTTAAAATCGAAAAAGTTGACTTAAATTTCAATCTAGCCTACATACTCCTAGCCGAAGAATACTTAAGTAAATGTCCGGGTTAAATTGGCTGTTTGGCTTGTCCTTAGAATGTTGTCACTTTGCCCAAACGCATGCCCAGTAGTTTACGCCGCTTTTTAGCACTCAACTTCGTCCATATGGTACTGCTGCCCTCTACCAAGAGGAACTCATCACACAAATCCTCACTGAAATACTGTTGTTCGTCGTGGAATTTTTCGGAACGCGAATCGCCGGACACGAAACCACTTTCTGGTCGAGACAGTGAAGTGGCATTGTTCCAGGGCAGTTGTTGAAACCAGCGGGCCACTTTGGCGGTAGAAGAAAGCTGAAAGAGACAAAATGAAGTCAATCATATAAATATTGAAATCATATAAATAATGAAATTAAAATGGGAATATTTTTCTATATAAAATTATAGATCCTATGCAATAATTATTGTCACTAGTCCAATATGAATTTCATGGTTGCCGCGGTGATATGTAAAGGTCAATTTTGCAATATCGGTCCATGGCACTTTGGCTTTGCGCCACGATGATTGTCTCCAAGTTACCAACATTTGATACTGTCAAATATTTAGGAATTACTCTAACCAGGAGACTGACCTGGTTACCTGGGACCTAAGAAAAAACTCAACTTAAGCAAGAAGTTAAGAAAATATACATACTCTACTCCACGAAGTGGTGTAGGGTATAACAAGTAAAAACGGCGTTAAGTTCGGCCGGGTCGAACTTTATATACCCTCCACCATGGATTGCATTCCACAGAGGCTATCGATTTTCGTAGAAGTGCAGAAGTATTAGAGGAAAACATAATTATTTTAATATAGCCAAACCAAAACAAATACAAATATTGAAAAAATAATTGTAAAAATAAATATAATATTTTTATTATTTCAATCCACGCTTATAACGCAAAACTACCAATACGTTTACAAATCGAAATAATGCTTCAAGTCAAATCAAAAATAAATATTCTTATATTTACAAAGCTGTTAAGTAATGATTAGTAATCGTAATCATTAGTAATTAGATTACTTTTTTTTTTAAAGTAGAAGTAATGATTACAATACGATTACATTCAGTATTATACGATTAGTAATTGATTACAATTACAAGTAATCAAAAAATAATCAGGATTACTTGCTATTACTGAAAAATTCAAATTTTATGCAAATGAGAATTATTATTCATTATTTATTCATTTTATTGTAGCAGAATTTAATTTATTTATGTTATTTGCTTAATTCAGATTTTCAATTATTTAGCGGATTCACCTTAACTTATGTTTGTATAGTTTTTTTTAATAAATGTAATGTACAAGATTCCTTTAAAAATAATCAAAAGTAATCAAACATATTCAAAAGTAATCTTTTAAAGTAGTCGAACTCTTTTTTGATTACTTTTGATTATTTTTCAGTAATCGCAAGTAATCCTGATTATTTTTTGATTATTTGTAATCGTAATCAATTAGTAATCAGAAATTGTTGAATAGTGGATTATATAATCATTACGATTCTTTTTAAAAAGTAATGTAATTGATTACTAATCGTAATCGAAATTTAACAACTCTGTATTTATACTTTTAAAAAGCTTAAATACCATAGATATTGGGCGCTACTGGTTGTATTTCCATTGTATTTTTTTTGCCGTAAAAGTACGAATTTGGAAAATTCATTTATTTTGCGTGTCTATGTAGTCAGAGGAATGTATACACCGAATTCCATGATTCTAGCTGCGACCATTTGGTTGGTACCATTTTTATCCCCCTTTTCCCATTTTACCCCCTTAGGAGAACGACTTTCTAAAATCTCTTTATATTATGTGACTACGTAATTCGAGGTATGTACACACCGAATTTCATCATTATAGCTGTATCCGTTTAGTTGGTACCATTTTTATTCCTCTATTCCCATTTTATCCCTTAAAATTACGAATTTAGAAAAAATCGTAGTATGTATCTACTCTATTAGAGGAATGTACACAGAAAATTTCGTGTTTCTAGCTGTTGTCGTTTGAGATCTACGACTATAAGACGTATTTATGCAAAATTTGGACCTCCTGGCTCCTTTCGTTTAGATGCTAGCGTGCTTTCAACAGACGGACGGACGGACTTGGCTAGATAGTCTTAGAATTTTATGACGATCAAGAATATATATACTTGATAGGGTCTCAGGTCGATATTTTAAGGTGTTACAACCGGAATGACAAAGATAGTATACCCCCATCCTGGAGGTGGAAGGTATAAAAAACATTATTTTGATTTATGGTACTTGACCATGCACGCAGCACGACATAAGTTATGCTGGTGTAAGATGACATGATGTAAGATGATAATCTGCTCTTTATTATTATTATTTTTTGATTGACATTAGAAAAGTGGGTGAATCGTTCACTTAAAGAGTTCAAACGACCTGGTCGTCAAGTAATAAATGTCACCTGCCATTTGTAAATAAATTTGCATTTCTATAAAATAGGGATGTCAAAAGTCTTGATAACCCCGTCACCTTTGTATGGCTCGCAAAAGTACAAAAATAAAAGTCCTGCAAAAAGGAGAAAGTGTTACTAAATGAAAAACAGAGTACGGTGTTTTTCTACATGCGCTTTCCAGTTTCATGTGGATGTGGTCTCTTTTTTGGGAATCATTTCAGACTAACTTCAAATCTGGCAAAGCAAAATTCACAGGTATGCTGATGATGTTCAAATCTATCTAAGTTGTTCTTGAATGTCGCGATCAGATTATGTTTCGAATAATAGCAGTAGGGTTCGCATTTCCCCTTACTTTTTATTTCCCGAGAAAAGGGAATTATTTTTTTCCGTTTCCCGTGCTCGGGAAATTGATAACATACTGTTTGTTATATTCAAACAAATTGAACTCAAAGAAATTATAAATATAAATAAGGAAATATGAGATCATTACAATTTTAAAGCATTTTTCCAATGCTCAAAACATATATGTACATGTATTCATATATTTAAAATTAAGAGGTTTTTGAAACATTAATTTTTTAACAGACAATGCAACAATCATATTTTTTATTTTAATTTTAGACTCATCATATCCTCTATTTAGTAAAATTATTGGATTACTATGCATTCACTTTGATTGGTATGCTTCAGGACATGAGTAGCTGTTGACATCTACCATTCCTCATATTAACTCATCTTCTTTCTTTGTCGCTTTACCAATCTTCTATCGTAAGAACTACATTACGTTTAACCCGAGCCTACTTCCAACAGAAAAGAATCGACCAAGAACTGTTAAAGACCTGTTAAGGTTTCTAATTTTATTGGGGAAAGTGAGTGCAATAAAGAGATATTGCACATTCGATAGATGTAGATATTTATTGTTCATAGAGCATTCTATATACTCAATTCTGTATTCCTTTTCCCGTAGCTTGGAAAATCTAAATTTATATTTTTAGGCAGCAATATTGATATTTCTTCTATACAGCGTAGTAACTATAGATTGTATGGATACATTTTTTTCAATTTATTAGTAAAATTTTACTCCTGTACAATTTCTTCAGTCAGTCCGTATTCATAAAATATCAAAAATTAAATTATCCCGAAATATTACTAAATCAAAATCGTATTCAAGGTAGAAGATTTAAATCACCAGCTGACATACATCAAATTAGTACTTATCATTGTTAAATGAAAAAAATATGCACGGAAATAGGTAAAAGTTTCTACAGAATTACCACAGGATCGCCGTACTAATTTTCCGGAACACGAGAAATAGAAAATATGTAAAATAACGAACCTTCTGGTTCTTGTGGTGCTTACTGAAGTTGTTTAGCAAAATTTTAAGATGATATATCTACTGCCACACCCACTTACAGGTAGATCTTTGAAATGTATTGCAGTTATCTTGATGATTGCCAATTCTTTTAGTTTTTTCGTTTGTATTTTTTTTGGTCTGTAATCAATATTCGATTTGAACTGGGATATTGTCCTGGCTCAAGACCATTTTGCATCCATATTTAATAGAATGCAAATTTATTTACAAACGGCATGGTGACATTTATTACTTGGCTGCAGACTGCCAATTCTTTCAAAAAACGAGTTGCCACCTGGTTTCAAGTTTCCATTTTTGGTAAATTTAAAATGTTGGCAACATGCTGCCATTATTATTTTCTGAAAATGCGTTAGTTCAAAAATTGACTTTTTGCCTCAAGAATTGGTATCTACCCACACCGTGGCACATGTATCATAACATATATTCATAAAATCTGGCATATTTTGTTAAATTTGGTTAAATATAATTGTATACATATAATTTATATGGACTGCGTGTTTATTAAAACGAGGTATAGGCGCAAGTAGTGAAGTAGGGTTTTACATAGTCGGCCACGCCCAACTTTAGCCGTTTCTTACTTATTAATTAATAAGTTCATTATAAACAGTTCTGTGAAATTTCGCGGAGATCAATCGCATTTCGAGCATTGTCTAACCAAAATTTTGCAATATCAGCATTTTTTAACTTTAATACAATTTGAAATCAGAATTTTTCAGCCCGTTCTACCGGCATATTAAAGTGTACCTTTTAACATTTCTTCTCCGTCCGGATAAACAATGCTCTATTCCAAGAAATACAGGAACGACTCGTAAACATACACGAAAAACACAACACACTTTATCGCAGTGCCTTTTGCAATAACATTGTTAAATTTTTGATTAATTTACATATCTGTGTTAGTATTTTCTAATTTACAAACAAATTATTAGCTTGTGCCTTTTCGGTTTACGACAGATGTGTTTTCATATTACTTCTGATTGAAATATCAAAAATAAAATAAGAGAAAAAGTAGTAAATTTGGCAGTATGGTTTGAAAAAACGACTCGCCACCTGGTTTTAAAATTTTTATAATTTGCCATTTTAAAGTGTTTGCAACAATCTGTCATTATTATTTTCTGTAAATACTTTGCTTCAAAATGGACTTTTTGCCTCTCAAATTGGTGTTTGGCCCCTTCGTGCTCTGTTCCAAAAATGCTGTTGGACAGTGTAATTAATAACAAATTATATATTTGAAGTACAAATAAATCAATTTGTATTTTTTAAGCAAACATTTTTAAAGTTATACAAAACATTGTTTATTTATAAAAGTAATAAAAAATAATACCGACCCATGATTCGAACCCGAGATCTTCTGGGTGCAAAGCGGACACCTTACCACTGTGAACCCATACTCAAAATTTGTTTCCATTCACTTGTGAAAATGCTAAATATTACCGACTGTTTTGGAAGTTGTTTAAAAAATTCCTCAAAAGCGGAAAAATACACATTTGATTTTTGATTGATTGAATTGTGATTAAAATGTGCTTCCTACGGAAGTACTTCCAATTTTTTTGCTGGGTATACGAGGAATTCTCAAACTCAAAATTGCATTAGCAACTACCCCATATTTATCGGAAATCAGCTTATGGGCATCTCCCAAAACAATCCGCCAAAAAAATTAAATCAGAACTAATAGCTAATAGCATTTAACTTTATTTTATCCTTATTTCGATTACTATTACTATTATGGGTTTTATTTTCAATTAAAGTTGAATATAAAGCAATTTTCTACTGTATTTTACTACACTATTCGTATTCGTGTTGTTCCTAATTAAAAAAATTCATAACCCTCGAAATGTCTGCATGGATTAGAATTTCCTGAATTTTGTGGGACTTTAATTTTCATCCATAAAATAAATCATAACAAACTACGTTTTGAAAGATCTAAGAGAAGAATGTTACTAATACCAATTAGACATTTGTAAATCCTATTCGGTTTTGGAGGTCGCTTCCCACATTTATTCGAAATAAATGCAATTTCGTTTAAACGTGCATTACTTAGTCATTTCTAACTATTTTTTCCATACTCTATGCGATAATGTGATGAGCCAATGAAATTTCCATACTCGAAATTTATAATATATCTTAGCACCTTGCTGTATGTTATAATAATAAGTAAGTAATCAGTTGAGTTCTTTGCCCAAAAAATCATAAATTTTTATGGAAGCAAATTCTCAATAGTTTTTAAAGATCAGAAGTTATGACTAGCCTATTTTACAAAAATTATTTTTGTATCTATTTTTTCCCATTTACGCGTTAACAATACGAATTTATTTTAAATCCATTTATTTTACGTGTCTGCACAATAGAGGGATGTAGATGTAGAAGTCGAATTTTATTTTTCTATCTGTTTCCGTTTGAATCGTACCATTTGTAACACATGTGTGGGCAATTAGAACAATCTTAGAAAAATTAGTAATGTTGACAAAATTGATATTAAAACAAGTAAGGAAAGGCTAAAGTCGGGCGGGGCCGACTATACGATCCACTTTCTATCAGAATACAATTCAATTCAGTAAAAATGTGAAAATAGGAACATTTTTGGTATGTTTCCTAATCACAGGCTAATATGACCTGGTCCAATTTGTCAAATCGAGAATAATATTTGTATCGGGCCTATATACAAACATGGAATGAAGTGACTAACTTTCACAACAAGTTCTTCTAGTTGAGGTATAACGTGTTATGGTCAATTTTAAGAAATTCTCTGAAAATACGCGGTTTCTGGGGAATGAAATTTGTATGAGAGCTATATGTAAATCTGAACCGATGTGACACATTTTCACCATAGGCGTACCTAGTTCAAATATAAGATGTTTGCCAATTTTGATGAAAATCTGTTAAAATATGTGGATTCTGGAGCGGAAAAATTCAAATTGGGAGCGAAATTTGTATGGGAGCTATATATAAATCTGAACCGATCTAACACAATTTTACCACAGGTGTTTCCAGTGGAAATATAAGGTGTTTTGCCAATTTTGAAGAAAATCTGTTAAAATATGTGGATTCTAGAGCGGAAAAATTCAAATTGGGAGCGAAATTTGTATGGGAGCTATATATAAATCTGAACCGATCTAACACAATTTTACCACAGGTGTTTCCAGTGGAAATATAAGGTGTTTTGCCAATTTTGAAGAAAATCTGTTAAAATATGTGGATTCTAGAGCGGAAAAATTCAAATTGGGAGCGAAAATTGTATGGGAGCTATATATAAATCTGAACCGATCTAACACATTTTTACCAAAGGTGTTTCCAGTTGAAATATAAGCTATTTTGCCAATTTTGAAGAAAATCTGTTGAAATATGTGGATTCTAGAGCGGAAAAATTCAAATTGGGAGCGAAATTTGTATGGGAGCTATATATAAATCTGAACCGATCTAACACATTTTTACCAAAGGTGTTTCCAGTTGAAATATAAGCTATTTTGCCAATTTTGAAGAAAATCTGTTGAAATATGTGGATTCTAGAGCGGAAAAATTCAAATTGGGAGCGAAATTTGTATGGGAGCTATATATAAATCTGAACCGATCTAACACAATTTTACCACAGGAGTTTCCAGTGGAAATATAAGGCGTTTTGCGAATTTTGATAAAATCTGTTAAAATATGTGGATTGTAGACCGGAAAAAATCAAATTGGGAACGAAATTTGTATATTGAAATATGTAGTATCTAGAGTGAAAAGGGTCAAATCGGGAGTGAAATTCGTATGTGGGCTTTGTCTAAATCTGAACCGATTTCCTTCAAATGAAATAGCGTTCGTCCTTGTCCCGAAAAACTTTGTTGTGCAAAGTTTCGTTTGGTTCTGGCTACAACTGCGACCTGTATCGTGATTACAACAATAGATGGACAGACGGACATTGCTAAATCGACTCAGAAAGTGATTCTAAGCCGATCGGTATAATTAACAAAACAAATCGGTATAATTTACAAACAAATATACAAAGACATAATACTCACGTGGAGTGTATAAAAACAACACCGACATTTATACATATTTTTTACCATCTTTGATCCAGCATTGAAATCGAGAATTGTGACACATCTAACCTCCCTATTGCTCATTGTCTTTATAGAGGCATTCCAGAATCTTGTTCGTTGTTTCTCCAACAGTCATAACATTTATCTTTGCGACAAATACTTAGCCTTAGACTTTCACAACTTCAGAAACACCAGACAGGCGGCCAAAGTTCCGCATGATGCTTCAGCTTCCGACAATTTATTGCAATCACAAACTTAAGCCACTCATTTAGGAAGACGGCGAAAGACGAAACTTTTCCGTGTGCCTCAGAAAACTCATTAAACGCCAATTTTCACAGAATTAATTATACGTTATAAAGTTTACCCTGTGTGTGGTGTGGCCGGGGTGGGAACACATCCCGCACACGTGATTACTCATTAAATGTAAATGCCGGTTTCATCTACAGACAGACGACAACCGCCAACATCAGTGACGACAGAGAACCGGTGGCAGCATTCCAGACCCATCCTGGTGACGTCGAGTGACATTAAATAATTTAATGTGTCAGCCGCAACAGAGCGAAATTGTCGTTGGAAACTCTGCTGCTGCAAAATGTTCTCGCTGGGCTGTTGATGCTGCACAGTGGTTTGGAAGAGATTTTAATATCATTCAATGATCAGCAAATTACAGCTCATACCTGTTGCCATAACTAAACTCTAAATTGAACTTATTGTCCCAGACCAAACTCAGTACTTTCTTACTGAACAGTTTGTAGCTTTACGTTTGGATTTGTTCAGATTTATTAATACCATTTGATAGTATGGGACTAATACCGTATAATTTGGGTTTGCGCCACATATTTCGTGCATGGGAATATGGAGCTGTCAAATATTCTAAAGATACATTTTTTAACATCTCTCTTTCACCAGGTAAGAGTTTGCAAACATGTCTGATATCGCAACAGATAGTGTGAATTGAATTTTAGTATAAAAATTGTGATAAAAACGTTTTCTCGAACCTTTTCGCCAACAATTTTCATATAATTTTCAGTGGCCATAAAAAGTAGGAAATGATACAAAATACTTTTAAATTTCAGGTGTAACCTGCGACCAAAGGCAGCGCAAAATTTGCAATGCCAAAAGGCTGCAAGTGGAGGCCAAAATATGGAACATAAGTTTATGTCAACAGAACAATCCCCAGCAAAAAAAAATGGAAGTACATTCAAATACAATCCAAATGTGCATTTTCCCGCTTTTGAGGAAGTTCTTTTAAACAACCCACGTATTTCAGCGTTTCAATTAAGTTTTTCCTGGATGTGGTCAAAACTATCTATTTAAATTGTTTTAATATCTTTTTCGAGTTTAGAAAACGGAAATACACCAGAAAATGTTATAGCTAACTCTTCGAGAAAATCGGATTAATCAAACCTATAAAAATCACCATTTCATTAATGAAATATTTTTGGTTGTAACATATTTCACGGATTTTTTAGTATTTACTTTTTTATTGGGCCAATGAAACTAAGATTCATTATTTTACAATTTTATTTCTTGAACTCTTAACTGACCATGAAATAATTTTATTAAATGCCAAAAAAATATCAAGAAATCATTTTCTAAATTCCTGAAAACATCTTTATGAAATTGATTCATTAATATTACGATGCATAATTCGTTTAGTGTGCAAAACGCTTTATACTGTCAATGTTCAAGAGCATACCTTCAATTTTATTATTATTTCGTTTTCCACTTTCACCACTGTGCACCGTCGCTGCGTTATAAGGTCAAAGGACAGACACTCAAGTGAAGGAAAAATGCTATAAAACGGCGAAATTAATGACGCTTAAAGTTTCTTTCTTTTTAATGTAATTTCTTTTTATTTGTATTTTTTGCAGTTTTGTTGTTGTCAAACATGTTTTTTCTCTGTTTTAAATAAATTATATAGCTAATTAAAAAATAACAAATTATGTTTATGATGCGCTTGCTGACGCTGTTGATGGCGATGGTGATGCTGATGATATTTGTTTAACGCCGTTGTCGGTTGTTACGCTGTGGTTATTACGAAACTACATTAATAAATATTGAAATTGTTTGTTTTAAAGATTTAATTTAATTTTTGAGCATTTCACATTTTCACTTAGATACGTATTATCCTAAGCTAGGAGCTACACACAACATTGTTGCTTTTTTGTTTGGTTGTTTCTTTGTTTACCTAACATTACTACATAAATATTTATCTAATAGTTAAATTTCCCATTATTTGGTTTCATTATAAATCTAGGATAATAAAATTTAAAGAATTTGTCCATAATGAAAAGAATATTTACAAAGTTGATTTAGTTTAAATAATTGTATATATATATATGTGTGTATGTGTATAAATATGAATTGTTATGTTAATTTATTCTTGATATATGTCTGGTATATTCGAGTAGATATTTGATCATTTGATTTCATTTTATCATTAAGTTTATAGTATGTGTATTTGTTGTTGCTTTTTATTTTTTGCCTATAATTTGACTGATTATGTATGAAGAATTTGTTTGTGGTGTTTGTGTTTTTTTTTCTGGATTTTATTTTTGTTTGAAATTCTATTCATTTCATTTGCGTTCCCAACACTCGATGTGTGTGTGTGTGGTTTTAGAAAAATCCGATTTATTACAAAGTGGACTGACGACTGACTGTGTTAATTAAGTTTGCATAATAATGCGCCAGAAGAATTTTAAATGAAAATTTTCGGAATTGCTACTATTCATTGCCGGGACAGGTGTGGGAAGATTTTAGCAGCAGGCAAATTTATAGCACACAACAGCATTATTTGCTAACCTCTCTATGATATGACTTGTCTGGTGGTAATAAATCAAGCTACACGGAAAGAAATCGCTGCGTTGTATTTATACAAAATATTTTCGATGGCTCACTTTTAATGCCATACATTTTCATGTTATATATTATAGTATTAGATATTAGCAAGTTTTTAGGTTTATACTTTTGCTTTTTTAACTGACCTGAACTACATTCAAAGTGTATCAGTTGAAGTCAACTGCAGAAGTTTAGATAAAATTTCATTGGAAATTACAAACGTTTACTGACGATATTTTCTCTTTCGGAACAAACAATTATTTTGTTTCTCAAACTTTTTGATATTTTCCTTATTTTCTAAAATAAAAAAATATTTCATGACACAGTAGTCAAGAAAAAACCAAAAATATTTTGAGTTCGCGATCTAAAAAAAAATATTTGTATGATCCATAAAATCAACAACCAAATTTTTAAGGATAATATTTTTATTAAAATTGCGATTTTCATCGAGAATACCTTTGGCATTTGCACTACAATAACGTATAACCCAACGTTAAATTAGTATAAAGTACAGGGTGGCGGTTCGAGTTTTTTATAACTTTTTTAATTATTATTTTTCCTTTGTTTTTTTTTCAGCATTTTGAAGAAGACTTGGAGAAT